>CM031939.1:17313997-17595527 GCA_018703725.1 Brassica juncea
AATCGTAAAAGTGTTTGTTATCATCTGAAACACCAAAGTTTGACTTCATAATCTGGTTAAGACACTTAATGAAGGTTATATATGTGTTATTCAATCCGCAAAACGTAGTTTTCGGTTCAAAAACCCCTAGTTCCTCGGAATTTCCTCGGAATTTTCTGAGGAAATTCCGAGGAACACTGAAAAATAATGATTTTCCTCGGAATTTCCTCAGAAAATTCCGAGGAAATTCCGAGGAACCAGGGTTTGGGGTTTCAAAACCTCGATTTTTTTGCCGTATTTCATTTCTTATACAAATGAAATGCATACTATTGAATATTCTTTGTATAAATGATCATAATTTATGAAATAAAAATATTTCAACAATAATTGCACGTATTCTCTTTAACGTTTGTTAAAGTGTATAAGTGTTTCTCTTATGTTGTGTGGTTTTCTTTCATGCAATCGTAAAAGTGTTTGTTATCATCTGAAACACCAAAGTTTGACTTCATAATCTGGTTAAGACACTTAATGAAGGTTATATATGTGTTATTCAATCCGCAAAACGTAGTTTTCGGTTCAAAAACCCCTAGTTCCTCGAAATTTCCTCGGAATTTTCTGAGGAAATTCCGAGGAACACTGAAAAATAATGATTTTCCTCGGAATTTCCTCAGAAAATTCCGAGGAAATTCCGAAGAACCAGGGTTTGGGGTTTCAAAACCTCGATTTTTTTGCCGTATTTCATTTCTTATACAAATGTAATGCATACTATTGAATATTCTTTGTATAAATGATCATAATTTATGAAATAAAAATATTACAACAATAATTGCACGTATTCTCTTTAACGTTTGTTAAAGTGTATAAGTGTTTCTCTTATGTTGTGTGGTTTTCTTTCATGCAATCGTAAAAGTGTTTGTTATCATCTGAAACACCAAAGTTTGACTTCATAATCTGGTTAAGACACTTAATGAAGGTTATATATGTGTTATTCAATCCGCAAAACGTAGTTTTCGGTTCAAAAACCCCTAGTTCCTCGGAATTTCCTCGGAATTTTCTGAGGAAATTCCGAGGAACACTGAAAAATAATGATTTTCCTCGGAATTTCCTCAGAAAATTCCGAGGAAATTCCGAGGAACCAGGGTTTGGGGTTTCAAAACCTCGATTTTTTTTGCCGTATTTCATTTCTTATACAAATGTAATGCATACTATTGAATATTCTTTGTATAAATGATCATAATTTATGAAATAAAAATATTACAACAATAATTGCACGTATTCTCTTTAACGTTTGTTAAAGTGTATAAGTGTTTCTCTTATGTTGTGTGGTTTTCTTTCATGCAATCGTAAAAGTGTTTGTTATCATCTGAAACACCAAAGTTTGACTTCATAATCTGGTTAAGACACTTAATGAAGGTTATATATGTGTTATTCAATCCGCAAAACGTAGTTTTCGGTTCAAAAACCCCTAGTTCCTCGGAATTTCCTCGGAATTTTCTGAGGAAATTCCGAGGAACACTGAAAAATAATGATTTTCCTCGGAATTTCCTCAGAAAATTCCGAGGAAATTCCGAGGAACCAGGGTTTGGGGTTTCAAAACCTCGATTTTTTTGCCGTATTTCATTTCTTATACAAATGTAATGCATACTATTGAATATTCTTTGTATAAATGATCATAATTTATGAAATAAAAATATTACAACAATAATTGCACGTATTCTCTTTAACGTTTGTTAAAGTGTATAAGTGTTTCTCTTATGTTGTGTGGTTTTCTTTCATGCAATCGTAAAAGTGTTTGTTATCATCTGAAACACCAAAGTTTGACTTCATAATCTGGTTAAGACACTTAATGAAGGTTATATATGTGTTATTCAATCCGCAAAACGTAGTTTTCGGTTCAAAAACCCCTAGTTCCTCGGAATTTCCTCGGATTTTTCTGAGGAAATTCCGAGGAACACTGAAAAATAATGATTTTCCTCGGAATTTCCTCAGAAAATTCCGAGGAAATTCCAAGGAACCAGGGTTTGGGGTTTCAAAACCTCGATTTTTTTGCCGTATTTCATTTCTTATACAAATGTAATGCATACTATTGAATATTCTTTGTATAAATGATCACAATTTATGAAATAAAAATATTACAACAATAATTGCACGTATTCTCTTTAACGTTTGTTAAAGTGTATAAGTGTTTCTCTTATGTTGTGTGGTTTTCTTTCATGCAATCGTAAAAGTGTTTGTTATCATCTGAAACACCAAAGTTTGACTTCATAATCTGGTTAAGACACTTAATGAAGGTTATATATGTGTTATTCAATCCGCAAAACGTAGTTTTCGGTTCAAAAACCCCTAGTTCCTCGAAATTTCCTCGGAATTTTCTGAGGAAATTCCGAGGAACACTGAAAAATAATGATTTTCCTCGGAATTTCCTCAGAAAATTCCGAGGAAATTCCGAGGAACCAGGGTTTGGGGTTTCAAAACCTCGATTTTTTTGCCGTATTTCATTTCTTATACAAATGTAATGCATACTATTGAATATTCTTTGTATAAATGATCATAATTTATGAAATAAAAATATTACAACAATAATTGCACGTATTCTCTTTAACGTTTGTTAAAGTGTATAAGTGTTTCTCTTATGTTGTGTGGTTTTCTTTCATGCAATCGTAAAAGTGTTTGTTATCATCTGAAACACCAAAGTTTGACTTCATAATCTGGTTAAGACACTTAATGAAGGTTATATATGTGTTATTCAATCCGCAAAACGTAGTTTTCGGTTCAAAAACCCCTAGTTCCTCGGAATTTCCTCGGAATTTTCTGAGGAAATTCCGAGGAACACTGAAAAATAATGATTTTCCTCGGAATTTCCTCAGAAAATTCCGAGGAAATTCCGAGGAACCAGGGTTTGGGGTTTCAAAACCTCGATTTTTTGCCGTATTTCATTTCTTATACAAATGTAATGCATACTATTGAATATTCTTTGTATAAATGATCATAATTTATGAAATAAAAATATTACAACAATAATTGCACGTATTCTCTTTAACGTTTGTTAAAGTGTATAAGTGTTTCTCTTATGTTGTGTTGTTTTCTTTCATGCAATCGTAAAAGTGTTTGTTATCATCTGAAACACCAAAGTTTGACTTCATAATCTGGTTAAGACACTTAATGAAGGTTATATATGTGTTATTCAATCCGCAAAACGTAGTTTTCGGTTCAAAAACCCCTAGTTCCTCGGAATTTCCTCGGAATTTTCTGAGGAAATTCCGAGGAACACTGAAAAATAATGATTTTCCTCGGAATTTCCTCAGAAAATTCCGAGGAAATTCCGAGGAACCAGGGTTTGGGGTTTCAAAACCTCGATTTTTTTGCCGTATTTCATTTCTTATACAAATGTAATGCATACTATTGAATATTCTTTGTATAAATGATCATAATTTATGAAATAAAAATATTACAACAATAATTGCACGTATTCTCTTTAACGTTTGTTAAAGTGTATAAGTGTTTCTCTTATGTTGTGTGGTTTTCTTTCATGCAATCGTAAAAGTGTTTGTTATCATCTGAAACACCAAAGTTTGACTTCATAATCTGGTTAAGACACTTAATGAAGGTTATATATGTGTTATTCAATCCGCAAAACGTAGTTTTCGGTTCAAAAACCCCTAGTTCCTCGGAATTTCCTCGGATTTTTCTGAGGAAATTCGAGGAACACTGAAAAATAATGATTTTCCTCGGAATTTCCTCAGAAAATTCCGAGGAAATTCCGAGGAACCAGGGTTTGGGGTTTCAAAACCTCGATTTTTTTGCCGTATTTCATTTCTTATACAAATGTAATGCATACTATTGAATATTCTTTGTATAAATGATCATAATTTATGAAATAAAAATATTACAACAATAATTGCACGTATTCTCTTTAACGTTTGTTAAAGTGTATAAGTGTTTCTCTTATGTTGTGTGGTTTTCTTTCATGCAATCGTAAAAGTGTTTGTTATCATCTGAAACACCAAAGTTTGACTTCATAATCTGGTTAAGACACTTAATGAAGGTTATATATGTGTTATTCAATCCGCAAAACGTAGTTTTCGGTTCAAAAACCCCTAGTTCCTCGGAATTTCCTCGGATTTTTCTGAGGAAATTCCGAGGAACACTGAAAAATAATGATTTTCCTCGGAATTTCCTCAGAAAATTCCGAGGAAATTCCGAGGAACCAGGGTTTGGGGTTTCAAAACCTCGATTTTTTTGCCGTATTTCATTTCTTATACAAATGTAATGCATACTATTGAATATTCTTTGTATAAATGATCATAATTTATGAAATAAAAATATTTCAACAATAATTGCACGTATTCTCTTTAACGTTTGTTAAAGTGTATAAGTGTTTCTCTTATGTTGTGGGGTTTTCTTTCATGCAATCGTAAAAGTGTTTGTTATCATCTGAAACACCAAAGTTTGACTTCATAATCTGGTTAAGACACTTAATGAAGGTTATATATGTGTTATTCAATCCGCAAAACGTAGTTTTCGGTTCAAAAACCCCTAGTTCCTCGGAATTTCCTCGGAATTTTCTGAGGAAATTCCGAGGAACACTGAAAAATAATGATTTTCCTCGGAATTTCCTCAGAAAATTCCGAGGAAATTCCGAGGAACCAGGGTTTGGGGTTTCAAAACCTCGATTTTTTTGCCGTATTTCATTTCTTATACAAATGAAATGCATACTATTGAATATTCTTTGTATAAATGATCATAATTTATGAAATAAAAATATTTCAACAATAATTGCACGTATTCTCTTTAACGTTTGTTAAAGTGTATAAGTGTTTCTCTTATGTTGTGTGGTTTTCTTTCATGCAATCGTAAAAGTGTTTGTTATCATCTGAAACACCAAAGTTTGACTTCATAATCTGGTTAAGACACTTAATGAAGGTTATATATGTGTTATTCAATCCGCAAAACGTAGTTTTCGGTTCAAAAACCCCTAGTTCCTCGGAATTTCCTCGGAATTTTCTGAGGAAATTCCGAGGAACACTGAAAAATAATGATTTTCCTCGGAATTTCCTCAGAAAATTCCGAGGAAATTCCGAAGAACCAGGGTTTGGGGTTTCAAAACCTCGATTTTTTTGCCGTATTTCATTTCTTATACAAATGTAATGCATACTATTGAATATTCTTTGTATAAATGATCATAATTTATGAAATAAAAATATTACAACAATAATTGCACGTATTCTCTTTAACGTTTGTTAAAGTGTATAAGTGTTTCTTTTATGTTGTGTGGTTTTCTTTCATGCAATCGTAAAAGTGTTTGTTATCATCTGAAACACCAAAGTTTGACTTCATAATCTGGTTAAGACACTTAATGAAGGTTATATATGTGTTATTCAATCCGCAAAACGTAGTTTTCGGTTCAAAAACCCCTAGTTCCTCGGAATTTCCTTGGAATTTTCTGAGGAAATTCCGAGGAACACTGAAAAATAATGATTTTCCTCGGAATTTCCTCAGAAAATTCCGAGGAAATTCCGAGGAACCAGGGTTTGGGGTTTCAAAACCTCGATTTTTTTGCCGTATTTCATTTCTTATACAAATGTAATGCATACTATTGAATATTCTTTGTAATAATGATCATAATTTATGAAATAAAAATATTTCAACAATAATTGCACGTATTCTCTTTAACGTTTGTTAAAGTGTATAAGTGTTTCTCTTATGTTGTGTGGTGGCTGTATTTATAGATGAAATCCTGCCGAGATACTGAGGAAATTCTGAGGAAATTTCGAGGAAAACAGACACTTCCTCGGAATTTCCTCGAAATCCCCCAACGGCTCTCCAACGGCTCTCTAACGGCTACAAAAAGTCGTCGGAATTTTCAAAATCTCCGTCGGTTTTTTCCGACGGACACTGTTTCCTCGGTAATCCCTCGGAATTTACCGAGGAAATCGTACTTCCTCGGTATTTCCTCGGAAATTTCCGAGGAAATACCGAGGAAACCACATTTCTTGGTTTCCTCGGTATTTCCTCGGCATTTCCTCAGAAATTTCCGAGGAACTCATTTTCCCTCGGTATGTCCCTCAGAATAGTGATGTTTTCTTGTAGTGTGTTAATGACATGTTATCCTCCATAAACGTTTGAGTAACGGAGAAGAGGTTAATGCATAATTTAGTCTAATCTTATTAGTTTGTGTTTAAAATTTAAAATAATTCTATGTTGATGTACGTTTTAACACATATCATCAATATATGTACTGATCGGGACTATGATCCTCTATTAATATATGAATTCACCGATTTCTCCCCCCAATTGAATACACGTACCACTTCCACAAGTGGGGGTTTATAACCAAATAAAGATAAATGGAGTTATTTTAAAAATATTGAAGGTTGGGGTGTTATTTGCAAATACCAGTAATATATATCCTTAGATCACATCATATTAATATTTAATACCAGAAGCCCTAATATGTGCTTCTCTTTTCTCTCACCACTCTCTTTTCACGGCGACCAGGTTAGTGATAAGCTTCGTGTTCTGTCTCCAAACGACAGTGATTTGATCTCTTGTCTTGATCTTCAGATCTCACCCAATTCATCTAATTTGTGATTTGCATCACTTTCATTATCTTTTTTTATTCTTCATTTTAAGCGTACGTGTTGTTAAATCGGAGAAGGTGAATCTAGTAGGGTCTAGGCTAGATTCTTATCGTCATCTGTAGCTGGTCTGACATTCTCAAGATTGCATTGATACATTTCAATCCTTTTCAGGCATTGAGAGTATCCATTTCGTGTGCGCTTGTCGTCTAAAACATGGCGCATTTTGCCAAACCTGAGAACGCATTGAAGCGTGCTGATGGTAAAGCTCATGAATTGTTAGTTTCAGTGGGAAATGCCCATGGATTTGTGAAATGACATTTTGTTTACATGTGTGTTTGCAGAGTTGATCAATGTTGGGCAGAAACAAGATGCCCTTCAGGCACTTCATGATCTCATCACCTCGAAGAGGTACAGAGCATGGCAGAAACCACTTGAGAAGATCATGTTTAAGTATCTCGATCTCTGTGTTGACTTGAAGAGGGGTCGTTTCGCTAAGGATGGATTGATCCAGTACCGTATTGTTTGCCAGCAAGTCAATGTCAGCTCCTTGGAGGAGGTAATCAAGCATTTTCTTCATCTTTCTACCGAGAAGGCCGAGCAGGCTCGTTCTCATGCTGATGCATTGGAGGAGGCCCTTGATGTCGATGACCTTGAAGCTGACAGAAAGCCTGAAGATTTACAGCTGAGTATTGTCAGTGGGGAGAAGGGGAAAGATAGATCTGACCGTGAGCTGGTCACCCCCTGGTTCAAGTTTCTGTGGGAGACTTACAGAACAGTGCTTGAGATATTGCGCAACAACTCAAAGTTGGAAGCACTCTATGCGGTTAGTTTTTGTCTAGGATAAGCTTATTAACCTTTCTTCTGATTTTTAGTTAATTAAGATTTGTACATTTGTAGATGACAGCACATAAAGCCTTTCAGTTCTGTAAGCAGTACAAGCGAACAACAGAGTTCCGCAGGCTTTGTGAAATTATTAGAAACCATTTGGCAAACCTGAACAAATACAGAGACCAAAGGGACCGACCTGACTTATCCGCCCCCGAGAGCTTGCAACTTTATCTGGATACAAGATTTGATCAGTTGAAAGTTGCTACTGAGCTTGGACTTTGGCAGGTGTGTTTTCTTTCTACTTGTTCTGATGCCACCTTGTCCTTCCCTCTCTCTTCTTGATGTATCTTTGTTGTCTAGGAAGCTTTTCGTTCTGTTGAAGATATATATGGATTAATGTGCATGGTCAAAAAGACGCCCAAGTCATCTTTGTTGATGGTCTATTATTCCAAATTGACCGAGATCTTCTGGATTTCTTCTAGCCATCTTTACCATGCTTATGCATGGTTCAAGCTGTTTAGTCTGCAGAAAAATTTCAACAAGAACTTAAGCCAAAAGGATTTGCAGCTAATAGCATCATCTGTTATCTTAGCGGCATTGTCTGTTCCACCGTTTGATAGATCTCAGAGTGCATCTCACATGGAACTTGAAAATGAGAAAGAACGCAATTTGAGGATGGCCAACCTCATAGGATTCAATCTTGAACCTAAATTTGAGGGCAGAGATATGGTAACTTACGCTCTGATGTTAGTTTATTGCTATATATTCCACCCTTCAATTCTGATTTGCTATTTCTAATTCCGTGCATTTCTTTTCCAGCTTTCAAGGTCAGCTCTTCTGTCAGAGCTGGTGAGCCTCTAACAGCCACATCACGTCGTTGATATTCTCTTACTATGGTTTTGAATATGTATTCGCCTTACAGGCATCTGTTTATCATGTTTCTAGGTTTCAAGAGGTGTTTTGAGCTGTGCATCTCAAGAGGTCAAAGATCTCTTCCATGTTTTGGAGCATGAGTTTCACCCACTTGATCTAGGCTCCAAGATTCAGCCTTTGCTCGAAAAAATTTCCAAATCTGGTGGGAAACTTTCTTCAGCTCCTTCTTTACCAGAAGTGCAACTCTCCCAGTATGTTCCTTCTTTGGAGAAACTCGCTACTCTGAGGCTACTTCAGCAGGTAAGGAGTGTTCTTTGTTCTCTACGTTGTGTGGGTAGTATCCATTCAACCATTCTGGGTTGGTCTGGTAGTTTCTTTCTTTTTACTAAAATATTCATACATCCCTATTTATTTTTCCAGGTGTCTAAGATTTATCAGACTGTAAGAATTGGGAGTTTATCTCAGTTGGTCCCCTTCTTCGAATTCTCAGTGGTAGAGAAGATTTCTGTTGATGCTGTGAAGAACAATTTTGTTGCTATGAAAGTTGATCACATGAAGGGTGTTGTAATTTTTGGAAATTTGGTAAGCTTCTGCTGGTGCTTTAGTTTAACACTGCTTATATCATTCCCATCATTCGGTGATATCTCTCAACTTTTGACTCTTTGGTAGATACTTATTTTATTCAGTCAACTGTACTTTTCCTATTAGGGTATCGAGTCTGATGGACTGAAGGATCATCTGGCTGTTTTTGCTGAGTCTTTGAACAAAGTAAGAGCTATGCTGTTTCCTGTCCCAAGTAAAGCATCAAAGTTAGCTGGCATTCTACCAAATCTAGCGGATACCGTTGAGAAGGAGCACAAAAGACTGCTTGCTCGGAAATCAATCATTGAAAAGAGGAAGGAGGATCAAGAGCGCCAGCAACTAGAAATGGTAGTGTATTTCTCCATGGTGGTTTTTATACTTCTCCATTGATATGACGTGCTGGTTGATGATAAATCCTTAATTTGATGTTTGTTTTTGAAGGAACGTGAAGAGGAACAGAAACGGCTTAAGCTTCAGAGGCTAACTGAGGAGGCGGAACAGAAGAGGCTTGCAGCAGAGCTTCAGGAGAGAAGGAAACAACGAATCCTTAGGGAGATAGAGGAGAAGGAACTTGAAGAAGCTCAGGCGTTGCTAGAGGACACTGAGAAACGCATGAAAAAAGGAAAGAAGAAGACACTTTTAGATGGAGTAAGTCTACTAACACAATATGCTAGATATATTGTAGATCACTGGTTTGCGTATTATTACTAATATTGGTTGGCTTATACTAAATGTAGGAGAAGGTGACAAAACAAACTGTGATGGAGAGGGCCTTATCTGAGCAGCTCAAGGAAAGGCAGGAAATGGAGAAAAAACTCCAGAAACTTGCCAAAACTATGGATTATTTGGAACGAGCAAAGAGAGAAGAGGCTGCTCCATTGATTGAAGCTGCATATCAGCGAAGACTGGTAGAGGAAAGAGAGTTTTATGAACGCGAGCAACAGGTAAAACGTTATTATTATAGTAGCTTTTCTTTTCTTACAACTTGGCTCTGAGTTGAAAGTTTATTAAGTCCTTAATCGCTCCTCTCTTTTTCAGCGTGAAGTTGAACTCAGTAGAGAGCGTCATGAGAGTGACTTGAAGGAGAAGAACAGGTTGTCCAGAATGTTGGAGTTAAAGGTCAGTTTTATCTCCGAATTTTCATCTTTTCATCTATTTAATTCTTTTCAATGCTCTCTTGTTTCTTCATATATTAAATATTTGTTTCCAAGCTACTTAATAATCAAATCTTTCTTTGTCCAGGAAACATTCCAAGGGGAAGTGATTAGTCGTCGACAAGCGGAGTTTGACAGAATAAGGACGGAGAGAGAAGAGCGCATAAGCCAAATCATTCGAGCCAGGAAGCAAGAAAGGGATATCAAGAGGAAGCAGATGTATTATTTGACAATTGAAGAAGAAAGGATAAGAAAGCTGCAGGAAGAAGAGGAAGCTCGCAAGCTTGAAGGTGAGATCTGTTTCCATAAATACACATAATTTTTGCATTGATGCTGGAGTTATCTAATAGAAGCTCCCTTTGTTTCTGTTTTTATTCTTGTTTAACTCTTTTATATAGAAGCCGAGAAACGCAAGAGGCAAGAAGCTGAACACAAAGCAAAGTTGGATGAAATTGCTGAAAAGCAAAGGCAGAGAGAAAGAGAGCTTGAAGAGAAAGAAAAGAAGAGGCGGGAAGAGCTGTTGAAGGGAACTAATGCACCACCTGCAGAGCCTGCAGTTGCTACTGCTGCACCACCACCAACAGTAGCGCCAGCATCAGGTGCTGGTAAATATGTTCCTAGGTTCAAGCGTCAGACAGCTGAGGCCTCAGGCCCAGCAGCAGCAGCACCAACAACACCAGCTGCAGAATCTGACCGCTGGGCCAACCGTGGACCACCTCCAGCAGATGACCACTGGGGAAGCAACAGAGGACCGTCTCAGAAACCTGACAGGTGGACCAGTGGCAGGGAAAGAGCTGGACCTCCACCCGCTGAAGGAGGAGACCGTTGGGTCCCTGGTCCTAGAGGTAGTGACCGGCCGAGTGGTGGTGATGCTTGGCGAAGTGGTGAAGAACGCCGGTCTCCGTTCGGAAGCTCCAAGCCCAGACCAGCACAGCGCTGAGTAATATTTTTGTAGTTCCCAGTCTGCATGGAATGAACGTGATCTCTGGATTTTCACCTGTTTAGTCAAAGTCTCTGTTCTTTTGAGGATTAAATAAAACCTGCTCAATGTTTTTTGGGAAAATTGTTTTTTATACAAAAAAAATGGTAACTATGTCCCATTAGACTAATCTCATATACTTTATGTTTTATTAAACTAATTATTTTTTAAATGGCAATAATGGCAAAACTAGATTTTTGACCCGCGCTTTTTAAGCGCGGGTACTATTTTTTTTGTTTTTTCTCTATAAAGATTAATAATTTTTCGTTTTAATTATATAAACTGTGACATGATCAAGTTTCAATTATGCGGGTTTGCTATAGTGTGTACAGTATGACAAAATTTACAATGCTTAACACAACCATTTTATGTTTCTAAATAAGTTAAACAATGGTTGTACCTGAAGTTCGTACTTGGGCAATCATTTATATTTAACAATTATAAATTCCATAAAATATTTCTAAACATATAAAGTGGTCCAATAATTTTTTTGGTTAAGTAGTAAAATCATTTAGTTACAAAATTTCAATCTCTAATATTACTTTTAAAAATTATTACAGACTTTAATTTATTATTATTATAAAAAACGTTTATGGGTTATGAAATGGTTTATATAAAAACATAACCCATTTAATGAAATTGTTGTAGGAATTATATAAAAACATAACCCACTTTTATTCATAAAAACGTTTATGGATTATGAAATTGATTATATAAGAACATAACCTATTTAATGAAATTGTTTTAGGATCAAAAGACCCATTAATGAAATTGTTATAGGAAATCAAGTCCATTTAAATGTATTATGGGCCCAAAAAATTGAAAGACAATAATGTCATTAATGAATTTTTTTAGTTAATCATATAATTAAGGACAATTTTGGAAAATTTTAAAATTTCATTAAGGGTATAATTTGGGAATGATCCCCTTTTAATGGTATTGATTTTTAACTTTAAATTCGTAATTATAAATAATAAATTAAAATTTTAATTTTAAATTCTAAGTTACAATTAATAAATCATTATAAAGTATTAAGAAAAATTTAATATTATAATAAAATATATTATTATAGCTAATAACATAAAACAAAATGTGATTTTAAATTCGTAATTAAAATTAATAAATCAAAATTTTAATTTTATATTTGTAACTAAAATTAATAAATTTTTATAATGGATTTAGAAATATTTAATATTATAATAAAATATATTATTATAATTAAAATAGCTAATAACATAAAACAAAAACTGATTTTAAATTCGTGATTAAAATTAATAAATCAAAATTTTAATTTTATATTCGTAACTACAATTAATAAATCATTATAATATATTCAGAAATATTTAATATTATAATAAAATATATCATAATACTTAAATATATAATAGCATAAAACAAAAAAATCAATTTAAATTTGTAACTACAATTAATAAATCAAAATTTTAATTTTAAATTCGTAACTAAAATTAATAAATAATTATAATGCATTTAGAAATATTTAATATTATAAGAAAATATATTATTATAATTAAAATAACTAATAACATAAAACAAAAAAATAAAATTCGAAATTATAGCTAATAACAATTTTAAATTTTAAATTATAATTAGTAACAACTTTTTTACTTCTTTTTTTTCAAAAAAAAATCGACTTTTTCATATATAGAAACTGAATATCTCCAAATATTTTCTTTCCATAATTTTCGGAACTGATTATTCTTATCCGTAGAATACAGTAAATATGTAGAACTCGGTTTTTACAGGTTTTTAGATTTATAGTAATTTGTGGATTTCGATTTCTACAGGTTTTAGATTTATAGTAACGTGTAGATTTCAATTTCTACAGATTTTAGAGCGATAGGTTAAGCGTGGAATATGTATTCTAAATATTTTCAGAGTACTATAATATACGTAGATCACGTATTCTAAACATAGTAGATTCAATGAAAAAAGTGGATTTCATATTCTACTTCATAGAATGTCAATTCTACTTTCTGTAGAACAAAATCTGAAATCATGATTTAAACATTTTTAAAACTGGAAAAAATACCCCTAAGTTGATACAGGTATTTCCTCAGTAATTACTATTTTTACAAATTTTTTTGGTTTGTAAAACTATTTATTTTCTTTATTTTCGAAAATACTAATGGGCATTAAAGGAAAAAATGGTACAAAATAGAAATTAGTCTAATGGGACATAGTTACCATTTTTTTGGTCTAAAAAACAATTTTCCCATCTTTTTTTCTCTTGGTGAGAATTTTAAAAACCTGTAAGACTCACCTTTGCTCTACTACTCATCAAGAGTCTGTTTTCATTCTTAGGTTCAGTGGCGGAGGTGGTTAATATTTCAACTGGGTCAATTTATATGCAAACCATCAATAATAAATAATCTACAGATAAGAAGAAAAGATAGCAATTTTTTTCTAATTTAAAATTCTCATAAAAGTGAATCAAACCTAGTCCTAGGCATTTGGATCTTCTGTTCGATTTATTCAGTTTCCTAGTTAGGAGATAGGACCCCGTTTAGGAACCAGTTAAAATCCGGATCAGATTGGTTTGTTTTGGATCTAGTTCTGTTTTCAATTATTTAAAAAAAAATACAAATCATAACCGAATTAACTTTGGATTGGTTTGTTTTGGATCTGGTTCTGTTTTCAATGATTTTTTAAAAAAATACAAATTATAACCGAATTAGCTTTGGTTCGGATGAAGTTTGGGTTTTAAATCAAAAATAACTGAAAAGAAAGAAAGCCAGAAAACTTGGTTCTGGTTCGGAATTCCACCAAAAAAAAATCCTTAAAAACAAAAAAAAAATAACAAAAACAAAAATTTAAAAGTTCTTAAAGCATCATACAACAACAAACTAAAACAACGTCCTAAAATCAAAGAGCTGGAGAGTACTAAATTGAAATAGCCTAGTGTGAATCAACTACAAGCTTCAAGACGTCTACTTCAGCTGCCATATCACTATCACACACCAAGAACTCACTACAAAGAAGGCAACAACAACACACTTTGACTGAACAACAAAGCAAGAACAGAACTTGAAAACAGAGAAGAGAAAGACTCAAGATTGTTAACCCAATTACACCCGTTAACGAGGGTGTTAGTCTAGGCCGAGAACTGCCTCCCGGAATCCACTAGATCAGAGGTTACAAGAGAGTTTCAGACATCCCACACAAGCCCCTTACAAAGCTTCTCTCGGTTTCACTCTCTACCCCTTCCCGAGAACAAAGATACAAGTTTATGCTGTGTACAATGCTCTCACTTCTTGTCTTGCTATCTCTCTAAACAATGTATTTATTTATATAACCTAGATGCCTCTGTGATGCCATTTTGATCCCATCAGTAGCACGCTCCATGTACGGAACCAGGCTGTCAACTCTCTCTTATCTCCTTGTTCATAACCAGACACAAGTAATTTTCTTTTGCTTTTTTGAGCTGCGGCAAATGGCTAGTCTTTGTGGTCCTGCAAAGAGAGAGAGAGAGTCACGTGGTCTTGTCCAACAGACATTTCTTACTTCCTCTCCACGTCTTAGTCTTTTCTTCTTCATAATCTTCTTTACTATATCTCAACAAATCTCCACCTAGTAAAGACGGATCAGAACATAGAACTAATACCTGAGAGTTAGAGATAGACTAGTTCTCTGGATTCCATTCCCGGATCCTGAGCTTATTACTCAGACTTGACTCTCAGTAAGTTCAAGGCTGATTGAAACTTACTGACAGGCAAAACCTTGGTGAAGATGTCCAGCTGGGTTGAGCAATGTAAATATCTTCAATACATTCACATGACCATGTGCAGTGACTTGTCTGATCTTGTGAAACTTGGTGTCTATGTTTTTGGTTCGTTCATGATGTACATCGTTCTTGGACAGCGCTATGGCGCTTTGAGAATCACAAAACACCTCCACAGCTTTCTGCTCGTAACCAAACTCCTTTAAGATTTCCTTTGATCTGTCTTTTTGCGTTTTTGATGTAAACACAATTGTCTCTGAGACTCTGTGTGAACCCAATCTCAGACATGTATCCATCAAACTTTTCGTTCCACATCCTAGGTGCCTGCTTAAGACCGTAGAGTGCTTTGTTCAAGAGACACACTTCATCTGGTTTGAATTTATCTTCAAAACCTTCAGGAGCTTCCATGTAGATTTTCTCATAAGTTCTCCATGTAAGAAGGCTGTCTTGACATCCAAATACTCAAGCTCAAGGTCCTCTTCAACGACAACAGACAGCAGTATCCTTATAGATACATGTCTTACCATGGGAGAGAATATCTCAGTGTAATAAATTCCTTCTCTCTGAGCATATCCTTTTGCCACTAATCTTCCATTGAATCTTGGTGGTTAAACCCCTGGAATTCCAGATTTATATTTGTAAATCCAGCGGCAACCAATCACGCGTTGTCCTTTTCGCCTCTTGACAACGGTCCATGTATGATTCTTCTCCAGTGATACTATTTCTTCACCCATTTCATCTTTCCAGAACTCCCAATCATCACTAAGCCTTGCTTCTTGATAACTTGCAGGTTCCTTCACTTCACCATCAACCGTGGTAATGAGTGCTTCTGCAGCAAAGAAGTCATCTTCATTATCATTGTCCTCATTGAAGTAACCCTCCACATCAAACCGTCTTGGAGCTATTACTTCCCTTATTTCTCTGTCCCTGACAAGATGACAACTTTCCGGTGATTCAACAACTTCTTGTTCTAATCCTGGTCTTGTTCATCTAGGTGATTCTGATGATCAGGTTCTTCTTCTGCACCTTCAGTGTCTTCATTGTGAACATTCCCATCAGGTGTTGAGTCTCCCAGGGATCCTGTCTCATCCGAGAGATCTCCACCTGAACCAGCATCTCCAGTTCCTTCTGGATCAATGTTGAATATTATTTCTGATGCTTCATACTAACTGCCTTGAATATGTTTTCCTCACTTCACCACATCTTTGTATACAGCATTTTCTGAAAAATCACATCCCTACTGATCATACATTTCTTTTCTTCTAGCAACCAAACCTTGTAACCTTTAACTGCTGGTGGATAACCCAGCATCACCTCCCTTCTTGGCCTGTGGACTTTTCAAGTAACTGTAACCCATGGTCTTGCCTGACCATTTCTTGTCTGGAATCTCAAAGTTAATTGCAGAAGATGGTGTCTTGTTTATCAAGGTTACAGCAGTCTGAGTCGCTTCAGCCCAAAACGTAGGAGGCAAACCAGAGTCACTCAACATACTCCTTACTTTCTCCATTATGGTACGGTTCATTCCTCTCAGCAATACCATTTTGCTGAGGGATGTATGCACATGTTCTATGCCTCACAATTCCCTTTTCTTTACAGAAATTATTGAATCTTGTGTTGCAGAACTCAAGCCCGTTGTCAGTTCTCAGAATCTTCATCTTCTTTTCTGTTTGATTCTCAATCATGATAATCCATTCCACAAACGTGTCATATGGTTCATCTTTGTGCTTCAAGAAATACACCCATGTCTTCCTTGTATAGTCATCAATACATGAGATATAATATTGACATTTTCTCAGAGACAATGGTACACTCGGAGCACCCCACAAGTCTTAGTGAACGTAATCTAGACGATCTTTAGTATCATGAGTTACCACTGAAAAACTGACTCTCTTCGCCTTACCATACACACATGCTTCACACATCTCCATTACAGAGACCTTCTTCCTGTCTAGAAGACCTTTTCTGACCAGAAGATCCAGGTTCTTCTGACTTATGTGACCCAGCCTTCTGTGCCATAGTACCGTGTCATCAGGCTTCTTCTCTGTTGCATACATCTGACCCACCTCTGGTTTGCCCTAAGTATGTAGAGCTTCTCATACCTCTTGCTACTTATAAGAGTTCTGATTCCATCTTTGACACTGAGAATCCCGTTCTTAGACTCAAAACTGCATCCAAGTTCTTCCAACGTTCCCATAGATAGAAGATTTCTATCCATCTCAGGGATATACCTTATGCAAGTTAGCAGAAAGGTTGAGACATCTTCATTTCTAATTCTGACATTACCAACTCCTTTCACCTTGGAAGTAGTCTTGTTTCCCATACGAACTGATCCTCCAACGTCTTCTCTTAGAGTCTCGAACCACTCTCTCTTATGAGTCATGTGATAGCTGCATCCAGTGTCCATTACCCATTCATGTTCCAGATTTATGTCTGTTAACAACAGAGCTTCCGAAACATATAATCCTGCAACATCGTTCTTGTTATCCTTAACCATAGCAGATTCTCCTCTACTGCTATTACCTTGTTGCTTAGACTTGTTTTGATACTTGTTCTTGTTTGGATACGCATTCCTGAAGTGCCCTTCTTCTCCAAAAGTCCAGCACACTTTCTTGCTCTTAGACTTTTATCTTGACTTTGACTGTCTTGATGATCTGTCTTTGCTCTCTGACCTTCCTCTTTGATCACTCTGGCATACAGATTCTCTGCTCGCCCTTTAGAACTACGAGATTTAGACCCTGTCTCTAGTTCCTTAGCATAATTTTCTGCAACAAATTCATCAAGCGTCAGAGTTGTTCTCCCTGAGCCATATCTTAGCGTGTCTCGGAGTTGATCAAACTGTCTTGGTAGAGACATCAGCAGCAAGATAGCTTGGTCTTCATCAGAAACCATAACACCGATGTTCTCTAGATCTGTTATGAGATGAAGATTTTCATCGATGTTGTTCTCAATAGACAAGCTTTCAGACATCTTGAACTCATAGAGCTTCTGCTTCAGGTAGAACCGATTTGGAAGAGCTTTAGCAAGATAGAGCTTGTCCAGTGCTCTAATCATACCAGCAGCTGTCTCTTCCTTTCATATCTTCCTCAGAAATCTGTCGGTAACACTCAAGATGATAGTTCTTCTAGCTTTCTTCACTTTCTCAGCTAAAGCTTCCGCCTTTTCTTCAGTTTCTTTCTTATCTTCGCTTGTTTCATCTGGATCTACGACTTTACCTGTTGGCTTACCAGATTCTTCCAAAGCTTTGCTCAAATCCTGAAGATCTATCTGAGCTAACAGTTTGTCTTTTCACAGTGTGTAATCCCCATGACCATCAAGCGTCTTCAGCTCCATTCTTGACGACGACATGGTTCCCTTGCAACTGTTTAAATCTTCAGGAACCTTCACTAGTTACTCGAACCTGTGCTCTGATACCAATTTATGAAGCAACTACAAACTTCAAGACGTCTCCTTCAGCTGCAATGTCACTATCACACAGCAAGAACTCACTGTAAAGAAGGCAACAGCAACACACTTTCACTGAAAAACAAAGCAAGAACAAAACTTGAAAACAGAGAAGAGAAAGACTCAAGATTGTTAACCCAGTTACACCCGTTAACGAGGGTGTTAGTCTGGGCCGGGAACTGCCTCCCGGAATCCACTAGATCAGAGGTTACAAGAGAGTTTCAGACACCCCACACAATCCCCTTACAAAGCTTCTCTCGGTTTCACTCTCTACCCCTTCCCAAGAACAAAGATACAAGTTTATGCTATGTACAATGCTCTCACTTCTTGTCTTACTATCTCTCTAAACAATGCATCTATTTATATGAAAAGACCTTGTAACCTAGATGCCTCTGTGATGCCATTTTGATCTCATCACAAGCATGCTCCATGTACGGAACCAGGCTGTCAACTCTCTCTTATCTCCATGTTTATAACCAGACAAAACAGCAGTTTGCTTTTGCTTTTATGAGCTGCGGCAAACGACTAGTCTTTGTGGTCCTACAAAGAGAGAGAGAGAGAGAGAGATTCACGTGGTCTTGTCCAACATACATTGCTTACTTCCTCTCCACGTCTTAGTCTCTTCTTCTTGATGATCTTCTTTACTAGATCTAAAAATCTAGCATGAAAGAAACCGAAACATTATAACGTAGTCTTTGATGTCTTTCCAATCAAGCATCCAAATCCAAGTTAAAGATAATCTACAAAAGAAAACAAAAGATCAAAATTTGGACTCTACAAGAACAAATGAAAACTAAGAAGTAAGAAGAACATGTACCTTGTGCTGAAGTGCAACTGAGGCTCAAACTCTACACAAAAATAAAAAGACAAGATAAAAGCTGAGCTGAAGTGCTAAAATGTAGTACTGTGTAAGAATATGTTGGATAAACTTGAAATAACTTCAGATACAAGTTACCTAATTCTATTGAGTTATAGATTAGGAAAATATCTATTTGTGATTCCTAATGAGTTTAAGAAAGTTTGAGTTATATATAAGGAGATGCAAAGTGTTGCATACATATTTTAAGAAGGAGTTGTGATTTGAGAGCTTTAGTTTTTGAGATAGTTTTCTAAAGCATCGTGATTTTGAGATTAATAAGAAGAGTTTCTTATTTAAGTTCATAATCTTGAGTTGAGATTATTGATATCGATCAAACCTTGAGTACTTGAGAATATACATTTATACCTTTTTCAAGTTCATCCTGAAGTTCATCGGGGTTTTTGGGTTGGTCGGGTTTCCCATATCCGGTTTATATGCTCACGACTAGTCAAACCTGTATGGTTGGAAGGCCTGTCACGAGAGCGAAAAAAACTATATATGAATTTGCCTTTTGTAGAAAAAAATTAGTTTTTATGCTATGTTATCTGGTAATACTATGGAAACGATAAGCTAAAAGAACTTTATTAAACAGAGTATTATTAATATGAATATATGATTGCCATACTAAAATAGACTAAAAGGGACGATAAATTTGTGCAAAAATTCTGTTTGTGTAGTGGTTCAACTGCAGTATGACCTATAATTTCTTTTCTCTTACCATTAACCGGTTGTTTCTTTGCAGATAAGTTAAGATATACTTAGTCTGACTGGTGTTTAAGCTTTAAAGACTTTAGAGAATTTAACAGTTCTAACAATTTCTCTAATAATTATCATTTTAAGTAATTTTTCAAATGTTAATATTGTGTTGAATACTAATTCGTTTTATTTTAATTTTTTTGGAAATATTAACTTTGTAAAAAATAAGAAATTGGTTGTTTAAAATGATACGTGGACTTATAGCCTGAATATAATCGATACAATGTAAAACCTCAAGAGTGAAGAAAACTGAAGAAAGATATTTCATCATCTTCAAGCATCCAATGGGTAGCTTTCGTTTGTGCGATGGGTTCGTCAAGAAAACGCATTTGCAATGTAGCTGGAAACTCTTGCGACGCAGGTAGCTTGTGATGCTTCGAGTCTACACAGCTCCAATTCCCATTCACTGATGCATTTCCCGCGTAAGAAGGAACCGAATACTTTAAGGGCCAGGGGAATGCAACATGTTATTAAGACAGCACGAACTGAGAGCTGGTAGAAACCTCTAGGAACGTGTTCCTGCTTGAATGCAAACTGAGAAAAGAGTCGAAGAGCTTCATCAAATCTCATTGACTCAACTTCGTAGATGCGATTAACTCCACACTGGACTAGCAAATTCTTGTACTCTGTGACTAGGATCAGTCTGCTCCCCAGACCAAACCGTCCGAAAAACTTCCATATGTTTCGGGACTGGCTAATGTAACACACCTCATCAACAATAAGCAAAACCTTTCGGTGTCCGAGCTTTGCCTTCACAACTTCACAGAGGCTCTCGGAGATTGAGTCTGACGATGTTAGCATCAGAAGAGCTCTTGTTATTTCCTCTAGTAAGCATGGTGAAAAGTTCTTTTCTGTATCATTGATGAAGTAGTGGTGATCTTGAAACAGTGGTGAGATATTTTCATAAACGCATCTAGCGAGTGTAGATTTGCCAACTCCGTTGACACCACAAATGCCGATTCCTCCAACTCCAACTTCCATTTGCAACTCCAGCAATGCCTTTACCGCTTCCATGTGACGATCCATCCCGACAAAGCTACCGAAATCGTTAGACAGAACAAATGGGGACAAATCATTGCCAGTTAGATGTGTGTCTCTCTGCACGTCCACGAAGCTTCCTGCAGGCCTAGGTTTGACACTCCTAAAACGCTTTTCCCCATCCATGAATTTTCCAGCTATGTTCCCGACAAAAGCTTTAACAACTCCGACCCCCATGGTGACAATTCCAATGGGAATTAATAGAATAAATCTACACATTTTTATATTAGAATACGCTTCGCTTGGCGCAGGCTTATCAACCCTGCTTAGGGGTTGCATAAAAGAATATGGTCTCAAACGACGAGAAACGTAATCCATAATTCTGTCGATAATGTACGAGTACGAGTCGTCTTCATCTTTCCTATGATGCAAAAAAAAAAGAAAGAAACATAAGAAAAGGCGAGAGATCAAGAACTCCAAGAAAAGTAGTTCATCAGAGTTAGTAGCTAATACCAACACGAGTAATCTTGCTGGTAAAGATGAATCGTATTTGCCAGTGCATCCCTCCATCTCTTCACCTTCTTCAAGTTGTTATCTCCATTGCCAACGCCTTCTGCTTGTCGTAAAACATACGAAGGATTCACTTCGTATAAGACAGGGACCACCAACAACGACTGTTTCTCCTTACACTCAATTACCATCGCAAGTTCGTCTAAGCACGAGACTGAAGCAGTGTAGTTCTTCGATATGACCACAATCGCAATTCTGGACTCTTTAATTGCCTCAAGCACTTGAGAGGAAGCTGGCTGGTCCCGGGGAGTCTCTTCTTCACATTTGAAAGTTTTGAACTCCTCTTTAAACAAAGAAAGCAAAAGATGGCTCACAAACGTTCTTCGAGTGTCGGTTCCTCTAAAACTGATGAAAACATCAAACTTCATAACTTTAGATCTAAGAGATATCGAAGAGACCGAGAGAGAGCTGGGAGGAGACAACTGAACCAAGTGTCCCCTCTTCCCTTTAATATAAATAGAAAATGTAAAACAAATATTTAAATAACGGTGAAATCATTTTAAATTAAAAAGCAATATAGTTTGAATAATAACCTTAAGATGGTATATGTTGTAAAAAATAAGTGAAAAGAATTAAAAATGACCGCACTGAATGAAGGTGAATTCGGGTGAATATAATTTATGTGGAAATTGCTATTACTATACAGTATCTCTATAAAATTATTTGAGAAGTCAGTTTTATATGTATCGCGTTCACGTTAACTCTCACGATGATTAATTACATAGTTATTCTTAATGAATTAAATAATATTAAATCTAATTGCAATTATCAACTTTTCTATTTTTCCTTTTATATTATTTCCGAATAACATATATAATAAAAGAAAAAACATTTCAAAGAAACACTTATTATTTTAAAAACGAAAATTAATATTATACATTAATAAAAAGAAAATTTCCCAAAAATAATGATGGATTAAAAATAAGTTATTTCTTTTAAAATATAATCTTAAATAACATAATATATATATATATATATTAAGTTATAGAATTATTTTCTTTATCAGTCTATTTTCTTATATGATTAATAGTACATAGATGTTTTATTTATATTTTCAAAATAGGTTTTTTTTTTGTTAAATTTTAAATTTGATTTAGACTTTCTTTATATATATTTTTAAATGATATAGATAAAACTATCTATAAGAAACTAACATATTTTTTACTATAAGTTTATTTGGAACAAATAATTCAAAGTATATAATTAGAGAACTCACTTTTCTACGTGTATCACTTATTTTAATTTTTGTGATGGTTAATTACATAGGTAAACTTAATCAATTTAAATATTATATCTAACTTTTACTATCAATTTTTTTATTTGTTTTTAATTTTTTTTTCCTTTCTTTATTATTTCTAAATAACATATATGATGAAAATAAAATATTAATTGAATAAAATATATGATGATAAATTTTATAGAGAAAATATATATTATACATAATATGATTTCAAATAAAAAGTTTCCAAAAACTAATGTTAATATTAAAATTATATATTTCCTTTAAAAATAATCTTAAATAATTTTATATACATATGTATTGTTTAAATTTTTTTATTGATATACCGAAGTACAAATAGAGTTAATCGTATACAACATAAGAAAATATAATTTATTACATAAACAGAAATATGAGACATATTATATATATATATATATTTAAACTAATAAAAATATTTCATTATATATTAAGTTATTTTCTTATATGAATGTACACAAACTTATTAAACTATATTTACAAATCTAAAAATCAATCAACTAGATGCAAATAATTATATTAATAAAAAATTGAATCTGTTAAAAATAAAAAATTTTATGGTTGAATTTAGAAAATTATATTCAGTCTAATATACCTAAATAATTATCAACCTAATTAAATATTATATATCCAAAATCACATGTATAATTACAATAATATATTATTATTTATAAATAATCATGCATACAAATTACATAAAAATTAAAAAATAAAATAAATATTAACTAATTTTAATAGTATATTTGTTTTGTTAATATTTATACCCGTGCATGAACACGGAAAAATCACCTAGAACAACATTATTTTAAAAACCGGATCGATATCCGATAGTTTGATGTTCAATCATGAACCGGTTTTATAATCGGGTTGGGCCTACCAACCGATTCGACCATGAATCAATCACATAGTTGAATTGGGTCTTAGAACTATTAAAATAAATAAAAACTTTAAAAGTATTAAAAATCCAATAAACCAACCATATAAACAAAAAACTAATTTATATTTACAAAATTTAATATTTGTCATTTAATTATATTTAAATTTATGTCATATTTAGTAACTTAAATTTATATATTAGAATATATTAAACTAAGTTGTTGAATTAGTTTAATTTAGTCGAACCAAATTGAACCATAACCCAAATATTTATTTGAAATTCAGATTCCGGTCGGTTTTAAGAACATTGCTATACAATAACTCTTTTACTCTCTTTTTTTTTTTTTTTTTTTATCTTTGACAAAACGTTGAACATATCTCGAACTTTCAAATTTAAGCTAAAAACTTCAATTTTTAAAGTACCATTTTAATCATCTATTTTTTCAGTCAAATCTAAATAAATCATATATTTTCGTTGACCAAACCGTTTTAGACCCATTGAACATTAACTATTAAGGCTGTTAGTTAATATCTAATGGTTGACTTTTGAAGGATCTAAAATGACTTGATCAACGAAAATATAAAATTTTATTATTTCGGTTTAAGAATTAAAAATTAAAATGGCTTACCTAAATTTGAAAATTTATATGTTTAAATAGAAATTTATTTTTATCAATCCAAAAATAATTAGTTATACGAGAAAATAATTATGTTATTACATGTCTTGATTTGAAACAACGATGAATGAATCATTTACACGAAGACGACGATGGTTTAGATTATAGTTGTCTAAGTTGTCTTCGAGCAATGGATTCATTGTTACTTCGAATCCAAAACATGTAATATTATTTTTCAAATAAAATTTATTATTTTGTGTTTAGAAAATCAAATGACAAATGTCGAGAAACTTTTAGTTTCCAACTCTCGAAATAACTGGAGCAAATTACACAGCATAAATCACAAATATATGAGTTTCATCTACATTTAGTATAAACCTAACTAATCCACTCGGATTTCAAAGATATCCAGAGCTTCAATCAAGCTCTTCTGGCCAAACAAGCCTGGAGAATCTTGAATCACCCGGAATCTCTCTTCGCAAGAGTGTTTAAGAGCAGGTATTTTGAAACTCTGATTTTCTTAATGCTAAGAATGGCCCGAGACCTTCATATGCATGGAGGAGCATTCAGTTTGGGAAAGAGCTTTTGAGTCAGGGTCTGAGAAAGCATCTTGGTAACGGAAGGACAGTTTCGGTTTGGACTGACCGTTGGATTGAAGGAGATATCAGAAGAGCTCTCCTTATGAAGAACATTTTCGTGGACCTTAAGGTCCGTGATCTTATAGATTTCCAGAATAACAGATGGAACTTGGATAAGCTGGACGACATGTTCTTTGAGGAAGATGTCTACAGAATTTTGGAGATGAAAACAGTATTTGATCAAGAGGACTACTGGGTGTGGCTTCATAACAGGAATGGTTGCTACTCTGTAAAATCTGGATACTGGTTCATCAACAGCCTAGTAAGAAGAGAGGAAATCAGAGAGGCAGAAGCTCGTCCCTCCTTAAATGATCTGAAAGCTGTGGTCTGGAAAATCCGAACAGCGCCCAAGATAAGAACATTCATTTGGAGAGCAGTGAGTAATGCAATACCGGTGGGAGAACTGCTTGTCAAGAGGGGTATTAAAATGGATCCGGTTTGTCAAGCTTGTGGTTATCAAGGGGAATCAATTAACCATATCATCTTTCACTGCTCTGTTGCAAGACAAGTATGGGCACTGGCCAATGTACCGTATCCAGAAAATGGATTTGATAAGGTATCTCACTTCTCCAATTTCACTTGTTGATGCTGATGATGAAGAATAAATCCATTCCTGAAGAAGTGAGAAATGCAATACCTTGGATAGTATGGTATCTTTAGAAGTTTAGAAATGGGATTCTCTTTGAGGCTAGGATTAAAACCTCTACAGAAGTCGTAGCAAAAGCACTCGAGGAAGCTGAATTTTGGTTGTTGGCGCAGAAAAATGATGAACGGAGGGAGAAGGAAGAACTTGAAGCAATGACGGTTGTTAAGAAGTTCATGGTCAGTTCCTCCAAGAGGCTGGTTGAAAGGAAACATTGGGGTGGATTGGAAGAAAAATCAAACAAGAAGTGGTGCAGCCTGGGTAGTTAGAGATGAGAGGGGGAAAGTTCTTTTACATAGTCGTCTGCCTTCTCAAACATTCGATCACTGGAAGAAGCTAAATTCCAGGCCTTACTCTGGGCTTTGGAAAGCTTTCACGCTCACCATCTCAACATAATCATCATAGCCATTGATGATGATACATTACCAAGTGTTGTCTTAAAACCAAGAGCCTGGCCTAGCTTTAAATACCAACAGGTGGTGATAATAAAGAGATTGGAGAAGCTCGAATGGTGGAGGGTTTTGAAAGAAGAGAAGTCAGCAAATAGAGGGTCTTTCTCCATTGCTCAAAGTGTTCTTAAAGGTGGTTACTTGCAGTCCTATGTTGCGTGTGGGGCTCCTTTTTGGCCTAAAGAACTCTTTGAGAATGAAGAAAGAATGTCTCTCATGGGGGCTGGAACCGGAAGGCAGTAAGGCTGGCATTTTTTGGATAGGATCAAAGGTTGACAAGATTGATCATCGGATTTAACTTAATTTTTGGTTTAATTGGCTATCGTCAATGTTGCTGTTTAGAAAGGCCTGATATGCTTGTTTTATTAGGCCCTTTGTATGCAAAACTCTTATGCTCGGTTGAGGAAAGTAATGAATTTAACAGATGACAAAAAAAAAAAAAACTAATCCACTCGGATAAAACATATTTTGTTGACATATTTGACCACAGGTGGCTTTTATGTATTATTTTAGCGATTTCTAATAATCAACTCCAGCAGCGGTGACAGGTGTATAGAAATAGACGTTGAAGATATCTTCAGAGGTTTGAAGTACACTATCTATCTTCAAGATCTTGAGTAATAATCAAAAGCGAAATGGCTTCGTCCTCAACAAATAGACTCTGGATCTACGATGTCTTCATCAGCTTCCGAGGAGAAGACACCCGCAAAACCTTCGTCAGCCATTTGGACAAAGCACTATTCACAAGGGGGATTGCTACCTTCAAAGACAATCGGAAGCTCGAGGTGGGAGATTCCATTCCCGACGAACTTTGCTCAGCCATCGGGGCTTCAAGGTTCGCGGTTGTGGTCATCTCCGAGAACTACGCTACTTCGAGTTGGTGCTTGGACGAGCTCCAACAGATAATGGAAGAGGAGGAGATCGAAGTCGTTCCCATTTTCTACGGTGTGAAACCTTCCCAAGTCAGGTATCAGCTAGGAGGTTTCTCTTTAGAAAGGTACCAAGATTCAGAAATGGCGGATAAGATTCCGGGCTGGAGAAAAGCTCTTACGGATATTGGCAACATAAAGGGAAAGGAATCTACAAAATGGTTGGGATTTTTTATTTTATTTTTTTATTATGTGTTCATCATCACTAGTGAGTTTATTTTTTCCCTTTTTTTAATTTGTAGCGTGGACGATGCCACAATGATTGAAGAAATCGTTCAGAGAATTTCAATCCGGTTGTACTCTATATTGCCAATAGATTTCAGTGATATCGTCGGGATGAAAGCTCACATGGAAGCTCTCAGACCTCTCTTGGACATGGACTCTGAGGAGGACAGTGATGCTCGTATCATTGGAATCTCAGGAGCCGGAGGCATTGGCAAAACCACCATAGCCAAGTATCTCTATGAACAACTCAAACTTAGATTTCCATCTCACCATTATTTCATTGAAAACGTTGCAAAGCTCTCTGGAGAACATGGTCTCTTATATCTACAACATCAGCTTCTTTCCAATATTTTCCGTGAAGAGAATATGAAGCTGGAAAGCGTTGAACATGGAAGGCAGCAGCTTGAGTTCAGACTTAGACACGTTAAAGTTTTCCTTGTCCTTGATGATGTGGATGATGCGAAACAGGTGTCTGCATTGGCGAAAGATATAAGATGGTTTGGACCAGGGAGCCGAGTCATCATAACCACACGAGACAAGAGATTGCTTAACTCATGTGGAGTGTACGATGTTAAGTACTTGGATGATGATGTAGCTATCCAACTCTTTGAGCGGATTGCTTTTCAAGGAGACCAACCTCCTTCTAGCGACTACTACAAAGATATTTCTTATCGTGTTTCTAGGCTTGCTCGAGGTCTTCCTTTGGCCCTCCAGGCTTTCGGCTTTTATCTACAGAAAAGTCCCCTAATGGAGTGGAATCATGCTTTAGCGTCCTTTGAATACGCTCCTACCCAGAATATTATGAGGATCTCGAATATTAGCTATGAGAGTTTGGACGAAGTTAGTAAGTCTGCTTTTCTTCATGTCGCATGCCTCTTCAATAGAGACCCTATCTTGTGTGTCAAGACACTCCTTGACCGTGGTGAAGTTGTGATAAAGGTTTTAGCAGAAATATCTCTCATCGATATATCTGCTGATGGCCTTATAGATATGCACTGTCTGTTAATGGCACTGGGAAGAAATACTGTGATTCTTGAAAACAGCACTTCTCAAAACCGAATCTTGTGGGACTATCGCCACATCTATCAAGTCCTTGCACTCAAAGCGGTATTGCCCTCCACAAAAGTTGTCATTTTCTTTGTTGGCTATGCCAATGATTCTTCTTCTTGATAAATGTGTCATATGCATTTGTTATATATCAGGACACAACCAAAATTGAAGGCGTCGTGCTAGATGTTACGCCTTATGTTGATGATATAGAGTGGGAACTTTTCAAGTCGATGGAGAATCTCATTTTTCTGAAGATCTGTAACAACAAACGTTACAAGGGTTTGGTTTCCAACAGAAGCTGCAATCTAAAGGGCATTTTGCTTCCTTGTAAGCTTAGGTTGCTACACTGGGATGCATATCCTTTTACAGCCTTGCCTTCCGTTGTCCATTTCGATTGTCTTGTGGAACTGAATCTTTGTTACAGCAAGGTTACAACTCTCTGGAGTGGAACCTCCCCGGTATGCTTTCTCACAATACTAATTCCGGTTTTGTACAAAATTAGAAAGTATTTTTTTTTAAAACCTTTCCCTTTGTTTTGTTTTATTATTCTCATTTCTCAGAGACTTTCTCATCTAAAAAGGCTATATCTTACGGGATCTAAGGATCTAAAACAACTTCCAGATCTTCAGGAAGCAGTGTGTCTCGAGGAATTGATGCTGGAAGGTTGTGTTTCCCTCACACGGATTCCAGAATCCATTTATAGCCTACCTCGTCTGCAGAAAGTTGATATGTCCTACTGTGATGGGCTTAAGAATCTACGGATCATAATAGGGGAATCTGAAGCTACTTCCTCTCTAGGTAGAAGCTTGTGCGTTAGATCCGTCTGTGTTGATTTTATTGATGCAGAACCACTAGTGAAAGAGTTTCGAGGCATTTCTCTTACAAATCTTTCAGTCAAGGGAAACTTAGAAATCAAGTTGGAGCGTCTTGGAGGATTTGCAAAGCATCTATGCTTTATTACTGAGCAGCATATCCCTCATCAACTGATCATGTTGGAACAGCAAAGAGGTAGGCTCACGACACCTTCCTACGGTTTTAAGTCACTCGACATCGTGCGGTTTAATTGCAACAATGAGAGTGGTTCATTCAAGTGTTGTAGCTTTTCTGATTTTCCCTGGTTGACAGAGTTAAATCTAATCAACTTAAACGTCCAAGCAATCCCAGATGACATTCACCACATGCAAGTCCTAGAGAAACTGGACCTAAGTGGAAATGATTTCAGCGGCTTACCTGCATCCATGATGCTTCTTTCAAAGTTGAAACATGTGATGCTTTGTAACTGCCGCATGCTTGAAACGTTGCCAGAACTGTATCAACTGGAGTCACTCACACTTTCCGACTGTACCAATCTCCGAACATTGGTGAACCTTCCTCAAGCAGAACAAAATCATGGACGCTACAGTTTGCTTGAGCTTCGGCTTGACAATTGCAAGTGTATCGAGTCATTATCAGATGAGCTGAGTCATTTCACCAAGTTGACATATTTAGATATCAGCAGGCATGATTTTATAACAGTGCCTACAAGCATCAATGACCTCTCCTCGCTGGTAACCCTCTGCCTCAATTATTGCAGGGAACTGAAATCATTGACAGAACTTCCATTGAGCCTTAAGTATCTATATGCACATGGCTGCAAGTCCTTAGAGATTTTTTCCTTCTCAGTCAACCATTATGCTCAACACCTAGATCTCAGCCCTTGTTTTCACTGGAATCAGGCGTATGATCAGATCAGTCGTTTTCCAGTTGGAGGGCATTGTGAAGAGGTACAAATCCTCCACTGTAGTCTTTATTCTCTCAGTTTCAGTCTGCAATGCTAACTACTTTTTGTTCCCTTTGATAGGTACCAGTATGTGCTTGCTTCCAGAAAAATGAGATACTGGGTACATATAACCAAGGGACGAGGAGTCTCAGATCACTCCCCACAAAGCGTTTTAATTTCAAAACCTTGAAATTGATGGCTTATGTTGTGTGTACGGGTATGTTCATTTGCTGTAGACGACGGACAGTAGCTACAAAATGATGGTTGTCCCCCGATTTATTGTTCCTTTGATGCCCTAATACTTCTTAAGCGAATCATTCAGTTCACCAAGAGTGCTTCTCATAATGTCCTCATGTGTTCAAATACATTATTTCAAAGGTTGTCAGAAAATCCAAAGTCCATGGGAATTCCATTCTAATCTTATTTCATAAATCAAAAAGGTGAATAAGGTAAACACAATGCCATGTGTGTCGTCGCATCATGAAAGTTGCCAGTGTCAAATATTATGATTAAGAATTTGTCATTACATTTTCAGGAAATATGAGAGCTTGTGGATACGCATCAAAGAATGAAGCTCAAGACCTTATTTTTCATCTTCTGCTCTTTCCTTATTGTCTTAAGGGCTGGTTCTGCACAAATCTGCTTCAGAAGATACTTCGCACGCAATAGTAGTTAAGATCTTCTCTTGCTTAATTCCAATTTGCAGACTAACAATGGATTCGAAAACTACTTGATCGGCCAAATTCTCAATAAAATCTTCATCATTAGCATGTACATCCCTGAGACTAAACCAGAGACTTGTTTAGAATGTATCAACGGAACAGCAGACAGCTTGTTACGGAGCTGTCCTAACCAAACCAAAGCTTCTATATGGCAAGATTTTTGTATGGTACCTTGTACCAACATTTCCTTCTCTGGATCATACAATATTGGACCGTCTCAAGTGTTGTACAATACCGGAGATATCAACTCTAATATAACAGATTTGATAGCATTGGAGAAGACATAATGAACTGTACGAACTGCAGCTCCGTCGAGGACTAATGGACAAGTATTATGCAGCTCGTATATGCTTCCATGACAGATTCCCTAACAATGCACGAGATGATGCAACGTACCCCTGCTCTTTCTCCAGGGTATTTTTGCTTTTGTCTGAGGGCCAATCTTACTAAATATAACTCATGTTGTCGAAATAAACAAGGTGTTTGTATTACTAGACCGAGTTGCTTTATCCGGTGGGATTTGCATCCTTTTGCTAGAGCTTTTCAGAATGTTACATTGCCACTGCCTCAACCACAGTCTTTATGCAATCAGGAAAATACGACCACAAAGGTAAAGCTCCTTATGATGATTTGTAAATTAAAAAAAAAAATCTGATGAAAAATGAAACTGAATCACCCATCTGCAATGACTTTTTGGTGATTCTTCACGGCTTATGCAGATGGAAAAAAAAAACAATTTCTATATGGACTGTTGTGGCATTTGTTGTCTATATCGTGGTTATCTTCTTACTACTTGTTGTAGGATTCATGATTTGCAGGAGAAGTAAAGCTATAAGATAAAAAATTGGATGTTGAGGAAGAGGTTTCACTTTCTTTGTGCTGTTGGTGGTGAGATCATACCAATAAACTCACTAAAACTCAGTTTGCGCTCTACCACTGAGATATACGGGCCATTTGACAGCCATTTATATGTATAAAGCTGATATATACATATAATGCACACAGCACACTGATAGTGTTAACCATTTGTGTGGTGACTTTTGAATCCTCTTATGAAGTAATTAAATATATAATAGAACCATATAAGCATTATACAGTTTTGTGAATATTCTGGAGGGTTGGCTAAGGTGAATTAGACGATTACGTTCTACGTGTACATAAGTTAAAGTGTATTGTTCTTTTACCCTAACCTAAGTTAGATAATGACTATAAATTTGCGGATAACAATCAGATACTGACAATAAGCTTTTCTCATGGATCAGTAAGTGTCATTAAGGATAATATAAAACAGAAGAAATCTTTCAAGTTTTTCAATTATTCAAGGGAAGATTACTAAAAATAACATCATGTTATTTTCAAATGAGAAACATTAAGACTTCTCTCTTGGTAATTATTAAATAGATTCAAAACGCAAAGAAAAAAGTTGCACAGTTCAATAAATTCTGTGCAATCGTGGGTTATAGCAATTTGGGACGTAGCTCAGATGGTAGAACGTTCGCTTAAGTATGTGGGATCATAGGCTTCAAATGGTCATATCAAAAAATGCAGATTAAGCAAATTAAATGCAGATTAAACCGATAATGCAGATTAAATATAGATCAATTAAATTATACAAATTAAATATAGTTTTATTTATCAAATAATTTTAGTATTCTATCACATTTGATTGAATATTATAAAAAATATATAACTAAAATTAAATATCTAAACTAAAAATACAAGTTCTTAGGTTAAGTAACATATATGAATTCACTAAAGTAAGTTATATAAAAATATTATAAAATAACAATTTATTAATTATTTTTAATATATTAATTATTATCAAGAATAAAAACAAAATATAATTATATGTTCTCTATGAATGTAAATGTTATATATGATTTTGAGTCAATGAAAGAAAATCTTATATTACAAAAATAAGGTGTATGACTATTTATTGTAAACAGAATATATAAAAATCGATGTTTCTCATACGATTGTTTAGTTCAATTTATGTTTCATCCATATCATTTGGTTCAATCTTATAATAAATATCATTTTTTATGTCAAAATTATCAATAATAAGAATAAAATACACTCTAACATCTCTATTTTTACCTATCCAAATATTATATATAGTTTTTAGTAAAGTTATATAATTTTATGATTAAAAAAGTAACATGCAAATCTATATGTAACCAAACATTTGTAATTCCTATTAATATATATAGAAAATAATATATTATATTATATTATATATTTAATAGATAAATTCGTCAAAATATAACTTATTAAATTGATAGAAAAGTAAAGTAAAAAGGTTAAATCATTTGGGAAATTTATATTTGTTTGAGGGTGAAATAAAGTAATAAAGTGTTTATGTTTATAGATAGTTAATAGAAGAAAATTAGAAAATTTCTTCTATTGGTCCTTAGCATGCTTTTAGTCCGTTTTCTTTTTCTTTTTCTATACAGATCAAAATATTATTGGTTTATCCTTGATCTGTCTGCAAATTTATTTTTGTTCTGCAATTAAAAGCTTGAATAGAAAATAAATGTAGATGATTCTGCATAATAAATTATCTACTTTTATTATGTATTTTATCCCCACAACATTCAAATCCATAGTCTGTTAAAAAAATATAATATGTAAATGTATCAAGATGAATGAGCCTTTGAAACCAAAACCCCATTGATGTTGGAGCCGAGTTTTACCCCACTGTAAACCTTGTCTGAGATCTCAGATCAAATGTAATAAAAGTATAAATCAAGTGTTACCAAGATCAAGAAGAAACAATAAGTCCAAAGTCAAGGTCCATCCCAAGTTGGAAGGTTCTCACACACCAAGCTCGACAAGTCAAAGCAAAATGTAAAGAAGTCAAAGGCATTCAAACTACTATAAAAATGCATGATCTACGCTGGAGATCACGTCACTGTTATGATTCATCTCTAAAGACCTATAAAGAGAGGAGGACAAGCCAAGAAAAGACACCGAATTTTCTCCACAGCTAAAATATAGTCTCAATATATTAATACTCCTTTGTTCTCAGATACTCTTTCTATTCACCGGCTGCCCTTGAACTTAGTATCAATAAAAAACATTTTCCAAAGTTATTTATAGCTTATAATCTTTTTCGTTTTAGATAAGAACACAAATCCTATTTCTGAGTGGACTTTCGGATCCAACATTTTCCGTTAGAAAAAGGGGGAGAATCAACAAAAAAAATCCATCTAGATACCCGACGTGAAACACAGACTACGATGGCTGCAGTAGATGAAAGCAACGTGAACCTAAACAATTTTCCAAGCGGATTGAACCAGATCAACTATGGTGGCATATTAGGCAAAATTTAGCACGGAAGCAGGCCGAGCTCTGAATGGTATGATCCCAGATTCATTGAGTTACGAGCTCGGCTCCTGAAGTATATATAGTCATCAAGGAGACCCAGAGGACACCATCCATGGACTAGATCACTAGCATTCCCATTCCAAACATCAAGCTCAAGATCCCGCTCTACAAAGGAAAAACCGATCCCCCACCTCACATGACCGCATTTTGCATCGCAATGGGATGAAATCGCTTCAAAAATGGAGAACGTGAAGTTAGTTACTGCTAAATTTTCGTTGAAAATTTGGCAGGAGCTGCTCTTAATTGGTTTTCTCGGCTGAAGGACAAGTGGACAATACAATCTACATTTTAACCAACTCTAAACGGTGTTCATGAAGCACTAGTCTATATTCATAGAGAAAGGAGTCTCCAATACCGACTTGTAGACCATGTCTTAGAAGGAACAAGAGTCGCTCCGCACCTTCGCCGACAGATTTAAAACAGTTCTCTCCATGTCGTTGTGAGTGATCACGCAGGGATATCAGCATTACAGAATTCCCTATGACGTGAATCACGCTTATGTTAAGAACTCTTTCTAACAAACTCGCCACTTTGGAGGACGCTCTCCACCGAGCTTCGAGGTACATGAAAATGGAAGAAGAGAACAAAGCACTGGATGAAAAAAGTGTAGATGTCAAAAGAAAAAGACATGAGACATATATATAAAAACGATCGGAAAAGAAAGCATGGACCAAGAAGAGACGGAAATCCCCGAGATTGATCCTTTAAAGTAAGCGATGAAGATAGATCCGAAGAAATTGAAGAGAAATAAACTTCGAAATCACGACCAAACCGACCAAAGTCAAACACATGGAATAGAAAAGACAACGAAAAAGGCAATCCAGACAAATGGCGCGATTATCAAAATTGAGGAGGACATACCACTGAAGAGTGTCATGGATTCAAAAGCTATATTTCCTCCAAATTCCATGAGGAATGATTGGCATAATTCGAAGAAGCTATGACTAATGCCAAAGAAGATGCCACTAAGAGAGAACGGGAATATAAGAGCTCGGATGTACCAGGAACATTAACCATAAGAAAGAGAGTTAACGTGATAATAGGAGATAAACAGATCAAAAGCGAGAAGGATCGAAAGGATTAGAAGGAGTCTCACAAAAAAAAAAAAAAGAGAACATGTTTCCATGAACCTTATACCTGTTTGAACCGAAATCGGTGCTACACTGGAGGTAGACAGATCTCGATGGTGTGATTAGGAGAAGTTCTCATGCCGAGCTTGAACCGGATGGATGGAGAGTAAAAGAGATATAATATGTTATAGCTGGACCCGGTGAAGGGCTGCCTACGTACCCCGAAAAGAGATCAATCCAATCATAGTTCTACAACAGAGGGTCATATGTGCTTAGAAGAAAGCATGTGCTAAGGTGTTTCCCTCTCTAGGAGGTGTTCTCTCTCTAGAAGGTGAGAGAATGGGAAAAAGGATGCTTCTCAAGGAGGGGATACCTCCTTATTTATAGAAGAATGAGGTCTAAGGTTTTCCTAGTGACCTCTTTTAAATGGGTTGATCCCATTATCTTATAAGCCTTATTGAACGGCAAAGCCCACCCCCAACAATAAACCCCCCAGTTCGTTGAGAGAGATGTAGTTGATCTCTGCGAATTTTACGAAGGAGTTTATAAGACAATGGACTCAGTGCTTTTACATTTGACGATCAAGGCGAGTAGATGTACTCTTGTTAGGCGAGTTCAGTGTAAACTCGTGCCTGGAGAAAGGCAAGTTTACAAAACTCGTGCCTAGACAAAGGCGAGTAGATGTACTCTTGTTAGGCGAGTTCAGTGTAAACTAGTGGCAAGTTTACAAAACTCGTGCCTAGACAAAGGTGAGTAGATGTACTCTTGTTAGGCGAGTTCAGTGTAAACTCGTGCCTGGAGAAAGGCAAGTTTACAAAACTCGTGCCTAGACAAAGGCGAGTAGATGTACTCTTGTTAGGCGATTTCAGTGTAAACTCGTGCCTGGGAGTCGTAGCTCGGCGATTAACTCGTGCCCAGTAAAAGGCGAGTTTATCGAACCCATGTCTAAGAACTATAGCTCGGCGAGTAACACATGCCTTGTAAAAGAAGAGTTTACCAAACTCGTGCTTGATAAAAGGCAAGTTGTCGGTAACTCATGTCTAGCAAAAATAGTTGAATGAAACCCGTGTCTAGTAGAAGACAAGTTTATTCAACTCATTCCTAGTAAAAGACGAGTTTACGACTAACTCGTGCCAATCAAAAGAAAGTTTGTAAACCCTTCTTTAAGAAAGGCATGTTGTACACGTGCCTTAGCGTAAGTACTTGGACAAAAGTCCAAATTTAATAAGGATCAGTGAGACAAGATATACCAGAGTGTTGCCTCTGTTACTCGGCAATGGTGATGAGCCCTCAGCGAGAAACTGCACCATGAGCCGACCAAAAGCTTCTGGCCGAGCAAAAATGGTGGAGTGAAATAGCCGAGTAGAACATTTTGACCTCCACAGTAAAACTAATCATTTGGTCATGGCATTGGACTTGTTGGGCTTCAACCTTTTGCTTCTTCTTTTGAGTGAGGCCCAAGAGATTTTATTGACCCAAGCAAGGATCGTTCTTGTCCACTTCCTCTCGTGTCCATTCTACACCACGAGGGTGATATCTTCCACGCGCCGTGCCGAGTAAAAGGATGCGATAGAGCGGACATAGGTGCTCGTTAGTTCCTCTCCCGACCCTTCTCATCTCAGATCTCTCTCTTGAGATCTTGCGAGTTTCATACTTTATCTCATCAAAACTTGGTGATCTCGAGTCGAGATTGTCAAGAAACAGAGCAAGGACTGATGATTGACAAATTCATTGCCGACCACAAGTACTTCCGCGCTGAAGTCAGGAGTCGAGTTGCAAACGCCTTGTGGAGTGGACAGAATTGATGAGCATAAAGACTTCGTGCTCGATGGAGCGTAATAACCCTCAACTTGTCGGGAGAGTCACATGTCGAGGAAGTTGTCGACGAGCTTAGAGCTCGAGCTTTTGCGACGAGCTGATGAATTTTGTGTGACGAGACGACAGAAAGATGACTATCACCGAGAGACAAACGATTCCTCGACTGTTGCTGAGAACGGAAATTCGTCTTCGTCGCTGGGGTGGTGTGACTGCCCAGATCAAACTTTACCATGTGACGAGTGATGAGATATCGCAAGCTCTGTTTCATCATCATTTTTTTTGAAACAGAGTTTATGTTGGCATGGAGCAGTCATTGATGGAGCTTTAAGTCGGCGGCGAGAGACAGATCTGGTACCGGATTGATCTCGAGGAGACATTGGGACTTTTAGTCGGCTAGAGCTTTTAGTCGGTAAACCGCGACCACTGTTGAAGCTTTAAGACGGTGCTTCCGTTGGTGGGTTTCGTTGCGTCTCGTCGGCGAGCTTATGCGATGAACGACAAGACGAGATGAAAGAGATCATAGATGGTGTATAACCTTGAAATCGTAGTTGTGCCTGTGCCTAGTAAAAGTAGAAGACAGAGGTGATGTTGGTTCGAGTAAAGCGTATTACTGTTGCTCGGCGCTGAACCACTGCATTTCTGGAGGGATTGCTCGAAGAAGTAAAATCTCGTTGGAGAGCTTTCACTCGGCAAGACCTTGCTTTCAAGTGTGCTTTTTCTTGGGCTCTGCTTTTACTCGGCATACGCTTTTGTAGAAGAGAGTTTCAGTCGGTGGCGAGAGAAACATAGCTGGTTGTGGCTAGGTGTACCACCGAGTCGGTCTCGAGGAGGGTTTAGAGCAAGTTATTGGCATGTTCGTCAAGCTCTGGCGACGTGTATGACGAAGTGGTCCATCCCTCATGAGAGTCCGCTGACGAGCTCTTACCCTGAAGCACGGCAGAGCAAAATAATATGCCGAGGAAGTTTCGACGTTGACTTGTGCCGAAGCACATGACTTTGTTCGGTGCAAGAGTCTCAAGTCAGTAATCAGCAGCCATTGATGGAGCTGTTGAAGACATCCCAAGTTACTCTCTTTGCCAAGCGGTTTTCCTCTTGTCGTTGCGAGAAAGAGAACCTTGATACCTTGAACTTTAATAAAAAGAAAGCTTCTTTACTGTTGGGGTCAAAAACGGTTATCTCGAAATCTACGGCTAAAGATCCTTCCAAACTCAAAGATTTCCCGCACTCACGGCCAACGGAGGAAAGATCGGGCAACGGAAAACCCACGGGCGGCAGAGATCCCCAGGCGCCGGCGGCAAGCGTCCCGCAAGCCGGCCTGGCGCCGGCGGCAGGCGTTACGCAAGCCGGCCTGGCGCCGGCGGCAAGCCTGCCCGGCGCCGGTCACGGCCCTCGTCCTGGTCTCGTCCCATCATGCTCGGTCCGATCCCATCTTGGCTTGTTGGATCAATCCTCGTGAGTTTGGTACGATCACTGCTACGGAATAAACATCTTTCGATTCGATTCGATTGGAATCGTCCTCGATGTTTTACGACAAAAACTAGAAGGATTGGATTTCTCGTAGAAGATATCGTATAAAACAAGATAGATTGACTTAAACATCGACCCTTTAGGCTATACGGTTTATTTTATGAGAAAGATAGTCTTTCCGAGAAATCGTATAACATGTTCAACGACTTAGGACAAGTCCATGGACTTACTTACGATTTTAAGAACTCAGGCCCAGTCAGGCTATGACGGTTTATCCGATTTCCCGAACATCGGATAAACATCAAGTCGCCGAAAACTCGAGGATAATTACGAGGATCGACGAAAATGGAATACTTCCTGAAGAGATAAACTTGGGCCCAAAGGCGAAAACCATCATCCTAAGGCAAACCGACCTAGGAGTGGGTATATAAGGTGAGCAAGAGCAGAGGAGAAGGGGATCCGAAAATTAGGCTTAGAGCATCCTGCTAGCTTAGAAGAATTAGGGTTTAGGTGGTTAGACTAGCAGAGCAAGGCTTAGGACGTTTGGCTGCCTGCGACTCTATCTTTTTCTTTAATCGCAAATCTCTCTGTCTTTCGGAGAATCCTTGTACTCGTATCTTTCATCTAATAAAACGCTTTCGGGCAAATATTACAATTCTCATTTTTGTCTTCTGTTAACTTTCTCGATTTCGTGTGGCAACGCAGAGAATCCGGACCTTCAAGAAAAGTCGGATTTACTTAGTTTTCCTCCGCAATCTTATTTATCGGAAATTGACGGTGTGAATTTCGGTTCCCACAGTTGGAGCTAGAAGGAGGGGGGGACGGATTCTCTAACTCGAAAACCACCAATCGATCGAAGTTCAGTATGGCTATTTCGTCAGTCCGCAACATCGTATCCTTCGAGGATCGAGCAACGGCCAGTATGGCCAAACCTCACAACGATCTCCTCGTCATAGAGCTCACGATCCAGGATATTGACGTAGCAAGGGTATTAGTCGACACCGGATGCTCGGAAAATATTATCTATAAAAGCACCCTCGAGAGGATGGGCGTCGATCTAAGCATCCTTACAGATGACCCCAGCCCAGTATTCGGACTCTCAGGAGAAGTTATGACCCTCGGTTCGACTAACCTCTCAGTTAGAGCTGGGAGCGTTGCCAAAAACGCGGAATTCCTGGTGATCGATGGTCCAACATCATACAACGCGATAGTTGGAACTCCCTGGCTGAATTCCATGAGAGCGATCCCATCAACATTCCACCTATGCCTCAAGTTCCCGACGCCTTTTGGGGTCGAAACAATACATGGTAGTAACGGAGCAGCGCAGATCTACCTCGCTACCAAACTAAAACGGAAAAATTCTGAAATCGAGACCTCTCGGAAAAAGCAAACGATTCACGACTCGCCGGAAACCTTCTGGCAGTCCCAAAGAGCTGAGGCCCTGGAAGGGAAGCGTGAACCGACCTGCGAACCGGTGGTCTCAATTTTCCCCGACGATTCCTTCCCGGAACGGTGCGTCGAAATCGGAGCTAACCTCCGCGAACCAATAAAAGCAGAGCTCATCGCATGCCTCAAAAAGAACCTCAGTACATTCGCTTGGGCTGCAGAGGATATGCCGGGAATTGACATTAGCGTAACATGTCACGAACTTAACATCGACCCGACTCACAAACCCGTAAAACAAAAGAGACGAAAGCTGGGGCCTGAGCGTGCCACCGCAGTAAACGAGGAAGTCGAAAGACTCCTCAAAGTAGGGTCGATAACAGAAGTTAGGTATCCAGTCTGGCTTGCCAACCCTGTCGTGGTAAAAAAGAAGAACGGCAAGTGGCGAGTCTGTGTCGATTTCACGGATCTGAATAAAACCTGTCCAAAGGACTGCTTCCCGCTCCCACACATCGACCGGCTGGTCGAAGCAACTGCGGGAAACAAGCTTCTGTCATTCATGGACGCTTTTTCCGGATACAATCAGATCATGATGAATCCCGACGACCGCGAAAAAACTGCATTCATCACAGACCGCGGGACGTATTGCTACAAGGTAATGCCTTTCGGTCTTAAAAATGCGGGTGCAACGTATCAACGACTCGTCAACAGAATGTTTGCCGAGCAACTCGGAAAAACTATGGAAGTATACATCGATGATATGCTCGTAAAATCTCTTGACGAACACGATCATGTAGCCCACCTAGAGGAATGTTTTGCACGACTCAACCAGCATAACATGAAACTCAACCCGGCGAAATGAAGATTCGCAGTGGCATCGGGAGAATTCCTCGGATACTTCGTAACGTATCGCGGAATCGAGGCCAACCCTAAACAAATCGAAGCACTGATGGAGATGGCCTCCCCGAGAACCAAGCGAGAAGTCCAAAGGTTAACCGGAAGAGTCGCGGCCTTGAACCGTTTCATCTCGCGCTCCACGGATAAGTACCTACCGTTTTACGAAACATTAAAGGGAAACAAGAAGTTCGAATGGTCTGAGCAATGTGAAAAGGCTTTTCAAAAGTTGAAACATTACCTGGCCACTCCACCAGTTCTCGCAAAACCGGTGGAAGGTGAACCTCTTTTCCTCTATATCGCAGTTTCCGCAACAGCAGTCAGTGGCGTCCTGATAAGAGAAGAACGCGGCGAACAAAAGCCCATCTTTTACGTAAGCAAGACGTTGCTGGACGCAGAAACTCGATACCCGCTAATGGAAAAATTATCATTCGCCGTCATAACCTCGGCAAGGAAACTAAGACAGTATTTCCAGTCTCATACTATAGTAGTTCTCACCACATTCCCACTGCGGATAATCCTGCACAGTCCAAGCCAATCCGGTATGCTCGCAAAATGGGCAATCGAACTAAGTGAATACGACGTCGAATATCGCCCAAGGACATGTGCAAAGTCCCAAGTACTTGCGGATTTCTTGGTAGAATTACCCACTAGAGACATGACTAACGAGGAACCAAACTCAACTTGGGTCCTCCACGTCGACGGATCCTCGTCCAAACAAGGATCCGGAATTTGAATTCGACTCACCTCTCCTAACGGGGAAATCCTAGAACAGTCATTCCGATTGGCTTTTCATGCTTCAAACAATGAGGCAGAATACGAAGCACTCGTCGAAGGTTTGCGGCTAGCCCATGGATTAAAAATCCATAATATTCACGCTTACTACGACTCTCAGTTAGTCGCCAACCAATACAGCGGAGAATATGAAGAAAGGGACGAAAGGATGGACGCATATCTAAAACTTGCTCAAGAACTGGCTCGTAATTTCAACCAGTTCGCCCTGACTAGAATTCCTCGCTCGGAAAACGCCCACGGTGGGCGCCAATTGTTTGAATCGAAATCGGTGCTGCAATGGAGGTAGACAGATCTCGATGGTGGGATTAGGAGAAGTCCTCAATCTGAGCTTGAACCGGATGGATGGAGAGTAAAAGAGATATAATATGTTATAGCTGGACCCGGTGAAGGGCTGCCTACGTATCCCGAAAGGGGATCAAGCCAATCGTAGTTCTACAACAGGGGGTCACATGTGCTTAGAAGAAAGCATGTGCTAAGGTGTTTCCCTCTCTAGGAGGTGTTCTCTCTCTAGAAGGTGAGAGAATGGGAAAAAGGATGCTTCTCAAGGAGGGGATGCCTCCTTATTTATAGAAGAATGAGGTCTAGGATTTTCCTAGCGACCTCTTTTAAATGGACTGAGCCCATTATCTTCTAAGCCTTGTTGAAGGACAAAGCCCACCCCCAACAATACCCATACTTTGTAATAAAAGTGAACTACAGAAAAACTTGATCCCACCTTGGATATGTTGGCAACCCTTTTTTGGGTACATCTATTATTAATAAAAAATACATTTTCCATCAAACTCCTGACTCCAAATTACTAGTTCCTTATCTCTAATCAAATACGAGCTCATGAGTTCTATTTTAGGGGTGGACATTTTATCCATTAAATTTGATTCGATTCGTTATTCGTTTCGATTCGATCCAAAAAATCCGTAAGTCTTCGAAGCAAAGCAAATATTAAAATTCAATATCCGTTAAAAACGAAGCAAATCACAAATACTAAAAATTTTAAAGGCGAATATCCGATCCGCTCCGGTTTTTATACAAATAAATGAATATCTACAATTAAATATGTATAAATTTTTACTTTAACATATATTTGTGTTATTTATAAAAATATATAATGTATTAAATTAAGGAAAGAATATAAAATCTTTCTAAAAACTACAATTTTCTAAAATTATGTGTTTTATCAAAAAAGATTATTTTATTATAAAAAGTATGGAACATATAATTCTACTAATTTTCAATTTTGGTTTAATATTATGTAAGAATATTTTTTTTTTAAAACAAAAACATGTATAATTTTGTTAGATTTACGTGTATAAAACATGGTGTATGAGATATCCGTAAATATCCGTAAATATTCGCAAATATCTAAAAAAATTCCGAATATCCGGAAAACCGAATATCCGTATTTCTCCGAAGCAAAGCAAATCAGAAAATCAGATATTCGTAAGATACGAAACAAATCGCAAATACCAAAAAATATAGTACTATCCGATCCGTGCCCACCCCTATTCTATTCACTACAGACTCATAATATAACTACTGATAAGCTCCTTAGCTCTACAAATATTAGCTCTTTACATCGACGCCCTTGCCATGCAGTGCGATCTCTTTTCTGTGCATCTCTCATAAGTGCCTTGGTGAAACAACATTCATGATCGTTAAAGCATCTTTTTAGATCAGTCACTGTGCCACACGTGAGCTTAAGCACGCCTATTTTGGATAGAAAGCCGGGCTACACCAGTAAACACTTGAGAAGTACGGAAACTACCAAGCGTCCTATAAAAAAAAAAAAAAAACTTTAAAATCGGTACATGATAAGCCTAATCGCTTGCACCTAAAACCAATTCTGATACAGGATAATCTGAATATACTTCTCACCTATTTTAGCCCAGAAGTAAGGGCATCTTCAACCCTACTCCACTTTCTACTTCAAACATTATTTTGAAGTAAAATCCTTTCCAACCCCACTCCATTTTCAACTCCAAAATGGAGTAATGGCTAGGGTTACTCCATTTATGGAGTAATATTACCTATTACTTCATTTTGGAGTTGAACTTTTTATATTCATGAAATGGTTCTTTAAATCTTTAATGTTTTTATTTCTTATTTAAATAATATTTTTATGTTAAAAATAATACAATAACATGAAAAAATAAGATAATCCATTATTTAATAATTTTAGATAAAAATGCATAACATTATTAAAAACATAAATAATATAAAATATAGATAACATAAAACAAATGATTTAATAATCCGAAAAATCGCTTTCGGATCTGCTAAGACCGGCAAAGTATTGCCCAAACAGAGAAAACTAAGAAAGAGTGATATCACTCAAATTACCCTAAGGAGTGACTTTACTCTCTCAAATAAGAGGTTGAGTTGTCGTACTTAGGGATCGAATCCACAGAGAGCTAGTGTACAAATAAGATGCAATCTTAATGACTATGCTAGGTTGAAAATAGTTTAAAGTAAAGTGCAGGTTTGCTGAGTAAGGATGAGATTACTCAGTTGAAAGAATTTGGTTTTGAAAACAGTAAAGAAAAGTAGTTAGATTCAGGGTAAGTATTCAGGAATTCAGGATTATAAATACTATAAAGGCTAACAAGTTGCTTGCATGATATGTTAGAGCTCAACACTTATTAAATGAATCCATCAGCTCTCGCATTATTTAGACCATCTATTACTTAGATGCTAAATGGTGTTGCGGTCGGCTACTCTGCCGATGGTATCGCTCGATAGTTCGATAGGAATATCGACCGATACACCTCAAGCTACGTCGATCGATTGCTCTATAGGAGTATCGATCGATACGGCTCTAAGAAAGCTTTATGCGCGAGTTGATACAATGCTCACCATGATCTTAGATCAGCTTTCACATATCTCAAGAGGGTCATAGCATGTTTAGGATGTTGTCAGGTATTGCATGTAATGAACAATGCAATCCAAGTTCATGTTCTAGGTAGCTAAGTTAGAAAAAGCATTAGTGAATAATCCTAACAATAAATATCACAACTATAACAATTATAGGCTGGGGCTAATCCCTCATATCCTATTTAAACCTAAATCTAACAAATGAATCTACTCAGACATGGCTAAGTAGTTCATAGCAACAAGGTAATAATAGAAGTTCATAGACCTATTAGAGGGTGAACACTTAGGTTCCAATCACAAATATCTTTGGATCTCTCCTCTAGGTCTAGAATTCTATAACCTTTGTTAACAATTAAAGAACTGAATAGAACTTTATTGAGAACTTGCAAAGTAATGAAAACAGTAAAAGAAAATGAGTAGAAGAAGAAGAAACTCTTTTAGAACTTAAACAACTCTTGAAAACTCTTAAAAACTATATCTTTGCCAAAACACTTAGCCACATATAAATATGAGTTCATTAGGTTAAAAAACTCGTCAGGGGCATTCTTGTAAAATGTGATATCTTGGGCTTCAAGTTCGGCCAGGTCCAACTTGTCTTTCAGCCGCCTCAGTATCGATCGATAGTACAGGGTGTACATCGATCGATTATGGTCTCGATGTATCGTTCTTCGGCTAATGTGTGTCGATCGATTGCACAGAGTGTGCATCGATCGATGTGTAACTCTGGTGTCGACCTCTGGTCTTGATCTCGGGTGAACTCTTCTTTAAGCTCCAAAAAAGCACCTAAAACATCACTTTTCTCCAAAATGCTTCTGAACCTTAAAACATTCCTAATAGACTCCAAAACATAGATAATAGTAGTAAAAACACTCATATACCATGGATAAAAACGGGTAAAATCCATGGTTATATCAACTTCCCCAGACTTAACCTTTTGCTTGTCCTCAAGCAAACACACATGCAGTCTTTATGAAAGAGGTTTTGAAAAGGAGGGACTAAATCAAATTTAAACTTAAAATCATAACCTCTACTTTGTTGCAAACCACATCTAAGAGTCTGTCAATCACAGAAGCACATTATGCAATATCCTAATTGAACAACCTTGATCATCTAGCCAACAACTTAGCAATCATATCTGACTAACCCCTCTACTGATTTCATTTCTGTACATAAAAATAAAAGTGCAGGCTTTACCTTGGGAGTATCGATCACAGGATGCAAGGTTGCTCAAACAAGTATCTGGACCTGCAGGTAAAAATTAGTTCCTATCCTCTCTCTCTACTATTTCTCTCCTAGTCAAGTCTGCTTTCATTTGCAAGACATTGACCAAGATTGGACAGACTTCCATGAATCAAGCCTTAATGGTTGCAGCCACCAAGTCCTGTTCACTTCTTTTTGACCTATATCCTAGGATTCATTGCGAAGCAAGTCTTGAAGGGGGTAACCACCAAGCCCTGTTCGAACCCTTTACCTATAGAATTCTTATGAATCAAGTCTTGAGGGGGGTAACCGCCAAGCCCTGTTCAAATTCCTTCCTAGTTAATAACTAACTAATCCTAGAACATAAATTTAAGATAATTTTCGATTTTTTTTTATTGAACTGAATAAAAATTAAATCTAATTTCGAAAATGAGAGAGAGAGGGTGATAAAACTATCTACACAAGGCTTTTACCTTCCAGACTTGTTTGAAGCATCCGATCCCATGTATACCAAGCCCCAAGACAAGCAAAGAATTGTCAGGTTTGGTTGGAAATCATCTTTGGTTCCTCCAGACAATCAATGAAAGTGTTGTCATAGCTGATAGGTGATCAACTTTAGCATCTATAGTACATTCTGCATCAACAAATCTAAGAATGGTGCCTAAAAGATTGGTTAGATAAAAAGTGAAAATTTAATTTATCATTATCCCTTTCTTGACTCAATAAAAACCATTTTGAAAACATTTTTGGATGAAATTAAAAGGTAAACAACATCAGTAAACATCCCCCAAGACTTAAATCATACACTGTCCCCAGTGTATAACCAGTCCAGTGAAGGCATAGGTAATAATAAAGTACACTGATATCAAAAAGTTTAGAACGATATACCTGACCGCGATGCGTATCGATCGATGTCGAGTCGCATTCGTCGATCGCTTCTCTGTGGTTCATGTCGATCGATATCGACAGTGTCATGTTGGTCGATTTCAGTGGCAATCGTCTAATTGTAACTGCAAAGAAAAACAAATACAAAAAATAAAATCCTAAAGATAAAAATAAAATGAAAAATTACCTAACAGTGGGTTGCCTCCCACTCAGCGCTTTGATTATAGTCATCTAGCTTGACTTTGGATGGAATGAGCTACTGAGATGAAGTCCAGGTACTTGTTGAGAAACAAGTATCCTCTGTATCTTTCTTCTCACCGAACCATGCGTCAAATAGGCTTCTTGTGGCTTTATATTCTCTGGTTCGTTTCTTATTTAACTCAATCAGCTCATCAGTGATCCTTTGAATCCTTTCTTCATGACTTTCAATGCTGAACTCGTGCCATCCTAACTTCCTGTAGGCATGTTCTGAAAGATCACTAAGCTCCGCTTGCATTGAATCAAGGCGTTGGATCATCTTGTCATGGATGGAGCTGGTATCGATCGATTCCTTGGTTGAAATATTGGTCGATGGCTGTTGAAGTCCATCGATCGATGCGCTGGTTGCTCGGTCGATCGATTCTAAGGGCGCAGGTCTGCTCGCAAGCTGTCTCTAAATTGCTTTAATTTCTTTCTGCATCCCTTCTATGCTAGATTCCATGCTTCCAACCTCGTTAACAAGCGGGAAATACGTTTGGTCTAGACGTCTATCTTGTGAATCATCCACGCTTGTTATTGCTGTGTAGACATCATCAGCTAATTTATCCAAATCGGCTCTGGTACAGATCTCTGAAGTTTGTATATCGATCGATGCAATAGGTTGCTTATCGGTCGATTTTCGCTTCTGCAGATTCTTGTGAAGCTTCTCTGCAAAGAGCTTCATCTGCCGTCGATTTCAGTCAATCGCCTATCGATCGATGTGAGGCTGAGCTCGTCGATCGAGGCAATCGATGCAGCCTGATAATCAAGTTGACGTTGGAACTTCTCAGCCTCTTGCTGCGTAGTATATATTCGTAGTGCGAGTTCCTCCACTTCTTTGTCTACTAAGAAGTGTATATCAGCAATTTTCCTCTCAATTGCTTTCAGACGAGTCAATCCTCCAAAAGGATTGCAAGGTGCAGCGGGGTTCATATCTGCATGTGCTTCATTGATAAGCTGATAGATCTCTTCATCTCTTCTGTGCAGATTCTTAGATCTGCTAGGTTGTGAAAGATACCCTCACAGGTTGTGGTTTGTTTGATGCTGAGACGAGCTTTTGCTTTCTTCAATTCTTTCCAGATATCTCCAAGAGACTCATCAACCTCATGTTTTGAGTAAGTGGTCGATGGTGTGGGCTTCGTATCGATCGATGTGGATGTTACTCCGTCGATCGATATTGATCTTTTCTGGCTATGGTTCTGTGCGTTGCGAAGATCTTCAAGTTCCAGCTCAAGACGTTGAACCTTCTTGAGTAATCCTTGGTCTGCACTGAACATCCAGTTCATCTCACTGCGAAGCTTGTCTGTGGACTCTTCCAAACTCTTTTCCATGGAGGGCTTTTCCCATTTGCGTTCTCCAAGTAAATCGGTGAACATCTCATTGATCTCGTCCTTGGTGTAGGTTTCTTGCACTAATTCTCTTCTTGTAAATGAACTAGCGTGCTCTGGTAGACAGATGTAAGAGCGCTCGTCCATTGAAGTTCTTTGGAGCAGTTTCTTGATGTCGTCTTTAGAAATTCTGATGACGTCACCATCTATTCCTCTAGCAAAACCATTCTCGTCTCTGTAGACCCCATACTCATATCTCTGCTCCCAAAAGAATTTTCAAACTCCATATCGAAAGGCTCTCTTTCCGAATTCGGGACACTTATCGATCGATGCAACACACTCTGTATCGATCGATTTTTCTTGAAGATATGGATCCTTCCTGTTGAGATGGTTATCATCAGCTTCCTTTGGCTCGGTTGTTGTGTCTGCCTCCTGGTGCTGATAATGGTGGTCTGGTCCGTAGCGTTGTTGCTGGAATAGGTTGTAGGATCCATTGGCTAACTGTATGACGTCTGCAATGTCTTCTTTGGATATGTGGAGTGTTCGTCCATCCATTGAGCGTGCAAAGCCTTGTGAATCCCTGAAAATACCAAACTCATCCGGGATTAGATTACCGAAATTAAGTACATTTGAACTTGTTACCTGGGATGGTTGGGTGTATGTATCGGTCGATGGCACTGGTTCTGAATCGGTCGATGAGACTTCTTTGGGTTGGTGATGTTTGTTGGTGTGGCGGTCTCGACCGCGAAGCTTTCGTACTGGTAGTCGCTTGCCCAGCTCCCAATTGAGTAGTCTCTGTCTCGCTTGTTGTTGACTTTGTTGTCAAATGATGCGAGGCAAGTAGTATCGATCGATGGGGAGAAGGCCATGTCGATCGATGTCGCGATTCTAAGGTTGTGGTGGAGAAGTCGATCTTCATCTTCTCGAAGGTTTTGACATTCTATAGCTCTCTCCTCCTCGTAATCATCAGTATACTCCTCAATATGAGTAGTATTTGCAGCATATGGTGGGATGTAGTAGTCATTCTCCCACGTGTTTACTTCGAAATCACCTTCTGGAAACTCCTCCTCAATCTGATTGAATAGTGAATCGATCGATGACCATGTGTGGCTGTTGATCGATGTCGGTTCACCAGAGATGATCGATGAGATAGTGCTTCTATCGATCGATTCTGTGGTCTCTGTCTCGTATTCGCCTTGTGAGTCGTATTCATCTCCACAATAGCAAACAGCTACAAGGTCTGAGCCGTCTTGGATCTTCTTAGGGACCTTGATGACTCGTACTGGATCATAGTAGACCGTAGGGTTGATCAGGGTTAGGCACAGTTTGTTTGTCTGAAGGTTGCATACTGCTCCAACTGTGGCTAGGAAGGCTCTTCCAAGTAGCAAAGAAGTAGGTAGGGTTATCTTGACGTCCAAGACATGGAAGTCTACTGGAATTAAGGCTTCTCCTATGGTGACCTCAAGGTTTCTCAAAATTCCTCCAGAGTTCTGCTGAGAGCAATCCACAAAGATGAACGATTCTTCAGTAGGCTCTATCTTCAGACCTAGATGGTCTGCTATCACCTTGGGTAAGATGCTAACTCCAGATCCTGTGTCACATAGGGCACGTGGGAAATTGATCCCCTGTACTGAACAAGGAACAACAAACTTTCCTGGATCACCCTTCTTCTCTAGTTTGATCCTCTTCTTCATACTTTCTCTGACTTGGTTGAACATCCTCTTGATGTCTTCTTCTGTCTCCTTGGTTTCTCTGAAAAACATCCACAATCTGTGTGAAAAGTAGGCTTCTTCAAAGGGTTTCTATGTAGGTATCCTTAGAACTCTCTTTCTGAAACTTGCCAACTCTTTCTCATTAACTCCTCTTTTAAGGTGTTTAGGAACCTTCTCTTTCCTTTTTCTGAGAAATCTTCCATCTTTTTCCTTTTCTATCTCCATTGGATCAATAATATCGGTGGATTTCTTCATTATGGCGGTTGGTGGTTTTCTGGAAGGCTTAGATTGCTCCCGGAGTGCATTAAGTCGTGCAACATCTATCTTGGGAAGTTGCACTCGGCGTGTAATAACTGAATATAGATCGAGAGCTTCTATAGTGTGTCGATCGATTTCTTTATCAATCGGTCGATCGATGGGGCGTCTGTCCTGTCGGTCGATGTGGTAAGGGCTGGGCGGATGTGGGTGCTTTGCTGCGAACTCCTTGTGAGTAAGTATCTTCACGGTATTGCACTCGTTGGTGGATCCTTCAAGATCCATCGGTCGATGCTCGTTTTGTTGCATCGATCGATTGGTGTTGGCGTACATCGATCGATGTGGTGATCCTGACATCGATCGATTCCAGTGGTTGCCTTTAATTCTTCCGATCTGGAAGTCTCCCTCTTGCAGCTTCTCTTGCTTTACCACTCTCCAAAAATCATCCTCTATGATAGCACTGACGTTGTGGCCTGTTGTTTCTTCTCCAGTCCATTTTCCCAAAGCTTCCTGCTTCTTAACAGCTTCTCCTGTCTGAATCACTTGAGTCTCTAGTTTCTTCACATGGGTACTCAAAGCATCAGGCTTTGTGTTCAAAGTGGTGTAGACAGCGTCAATCTTTCCATTGAAGTTCACCTCTAACTGCTGCTGGCTTTCAAGAACTTTGCTGAGCATGTCTTCTAGCTTTCCTTCTGGGGTTGGTGTGGGTGGCTTCATGTAAGATGAGTTTCCATAACTCCTGTTGTTGTTGGGTTACTGCTGTTTAAGTTTCCTCTCTGTCCTGCGAAGTTTCTGTTTCCTTGGTTTCCAGACCTCTGAAATCCGGTTCCACTGATCCAGTTGACTTCTGCTTCTGTGTAGTCATCTTCTTCATTAGCTTCTGCATCCTCCACTGAGCAGATTTGCTTTTTTAGTAGTTTCTGAACATTGTCAAGTGTAGCTTGTACCTCATTTATCTGTTCCTTTCCAAGGAACGCTGCAGATCTTGCTCTTACAATGTTCTTTGTGCTGTTGCTGAATGCTAGGTTGTCTATTAGCTTCACAGCATCTTCAGGATTCCTTGTGGAAAAGTTGCCTTCACTCGCAGTGTCTAGAGCCATATGATATTTCAGTGCGATGCCTCTGAAGAAAGTGCAGAGCAGCTGCACTTTATTGAATCCATGGTGTGGGCAGTCTCGCTGGTAAGACTTGAATCTGATCCAGGTGTCCTTGAATGACTCTCCAGGCTCCTGATTGAATGTGGTAATTTTCCTCCTTAAGTCTTCAACGTGCGCATCATCAAAGAAGTTACGCAAAAATGCGTTTTTGATGTCGCTCCAGGATGTAAGAGATCCTGGTGGTAGCTGCTTAAGCCACTGCAAAGCTTCTCCAGATAAAGAGTGTTTGAAGAGCTTACAGAGAAGGTAGTCCACAGGGACTCCATTGGCTTTGATAGCAGATAAGAGATCATCGAACCTCTCCAGATGGTCCATGGGATGCTCACTGGACAGCCCATAGTAAGGTATCTGTCCCACAAGGGTGTAGTACTGCGGCTTGAGCTCGAAATCGCCTCTCTAAATAGCAGGGGGACGAATAGCTGATCTGTTGGTGTAGAACTGATCTGGACTGTTGTAGTCAGCTAGTGTTCGAGCAGCCTCTTCTACATGTTGAACAGCTCCGGTAGGTGCAGTTTCTGGCTCAGGGATTACTTCATTCTGAGAGTTGAGTTTCTGACCTGCTTCATTACGAAGGTGACCTTCTTGGTCACGCAAGTCTCCATTCTCATCTCGTGTGAGAATAATAGGCGCAACCTTGACTTGCGGAGTAGTATCGATCGATATACGGTGAGGGGTATCGATTGATGTCGGATGAAAGATGTCGGTCGACGGTGAAGTAGTGTCGGTCGACGTGAAGGTGCGAGTGTCGGTCGACGAAGACGGTGTCTCGGTCGGCAGGGGTGCGTCGGTATCGGTCGACAGGCAGTTGATGGCGTCGATCGATGCGGAACGGATTTTCTTGCGGATTGAACGTTCCAAGCTAGCAGGGTCTTCTGAGAACAAAAGTTGGGATTCCTTGTTGCTTCTGGTGCTGCTGGGCATGTACCTGAAAAGACAAGAAAAAATTTTGTGTCAGAAAACAAATTAAAACAAAAATAGAAATAACCTAGACCTAATCAGATTAGATCCTATTGTATCAAAGCTCCCCGGCAACGGCGCCAAATTTGATATCACTCAAATTACCCTGAGGAGTGACTTTACTCTCTCAAATAAGAGGTTGAGTTGTAGTACTTAGGGATCGAATCCACAGAGAGCTAGTGTACAAATAAGATGCAATCTTAATGACTATGCTAGGTTGAAAATAGTTTAAAGTAAAGTGCAGGTTTGCTGAGTAAGGATGAGATTACTCAGTTGAAAGGATTTGGTTTTGAAAACAGTAAAGAAAAGTAGTTAGATTCAGTGTAAGTATTCAGGAATTCAGGATTATAAATACTATAAAGGCTAACAAGTTGCTTGCATGATATGTCAGAGCTCAACACTTATTAAATGAATCCATCAGCTCTCGCATTATTTAGACCATCTATTACTTAGATGCTAAATGGTGTTGCGGTCGGCTACTCTGCCGATGGTATCGCTCGATAGTTCGATAGGAATATCGACCGATACACCTCTAGCTACGTCGATCGATTACTCTATATGAGTATCGATCGATACGGCTCTAAGCAAGCTTTATGCGCGAGTTGATACAATGCTCACCATGATCTTAGATCAGCTTTCACATATCTCAAGAGGGTCATAGCATGTTTAGGATGTTGTCAGGTATTGCATGTAGTGAATAATGCAATCCAAGTTCATGTTCTAGGCAGCTAAGCTAGAAAAAGCATTAGTGAACAATCCTAACAATAAATATCACAACTATAGCAATTATAGGCTGGGGCTAATCCCTCATATCCTATTTAAACCCTAAATCTAACAAATGAATCTACTCAGACATGGCTAAGTAGTTCATAGCAACAAGGTAATAATAGAAGTTCATAGACCTATTAGAGGGTGAACACTTAGGTTCCAATCACAAATATCTTTGGATCTCTCCTCTAGGTCTAGAATTCTATAACCTTTGTTAACAATTAAAGAACTGAATATAACTTTATTGAGAACTTGCAAAGTAATGAAAACAGTAAAAGAAAATGAGTAGAAGAAGAAGAAACTCTTTTAGAACTTAAACAACTCTTGAAAACTCTTAAAAACTATATCTTTGTCAAAACACTTAGGCACATATAAATATGAGTTCATTAGGTTAAAAAACTCGTCAGGGGCATTCTTGTAAAATGTGATATTTTGGGCTTCAAGTTCGGCAAGGTCCAACTTGTCTTTCAGCCGCCTCAGTATCGATCGATAGTACAGGGTGTACATCGATCGATTATGGTCTCGATGTATCGTTCTTTGGCTAATGTGTGTCGATCGATTGCACAGAGTGTGCATCGATCGATTTGTAACTCTGGTGTCGACCTCTGGTCTTGATCTCGGGTGAACTCTTCTTTAACCTCCAAAAAAGCACCTAAAACATCACTTTTCTCCAAAATGCTTCTGAACCTAAAAACATACCTACTAAACTCCAAAACATAGATAATAGTAGTAAAAACACTCATATACCATGGGTAAAAACGGGTAAAATCCATGGTATATCAAAGAGCTTTTTGATCATGTGAATCAGCATTTCTCTTTGATATTATTTGCACTTGCTGAGCTTGAATATACGCACAAATATTTGGATCTTGTATGGAATTCAAATCATAAAACAAAACTTTGTTTTCTTCTTTCCGTGCATGATTTTGTTTTTGAATCTCCATATGAGCGTGAACTCATGCAACAATTGAATTTGGAAGAGAAGCTCCACCTCCAGATATCGAAATTGCAGACGATGAAAATGTCCGATTTCGAAATTTTCTTGTTCGATTTAGGAATATCAAAGATAAAGAAACTCATTTTTTCTTAAGAAATACATTACTTGATCATTTGTAGGGAAATATTCTAATGTTCATTAATGAACCAACTTATATATTGTATTTTATTTTATGTTTATGATTTCTGTATTTTTTTAATAAAAAGTTTTAATTCAAATAATTATATTTTAAGAAATTTTTGTAAACATGAAATAGTTGGGTTAATTACTAAATTTTTAAAAGTATAAGGTGTTATATTTTAAAAAAAATATTTTTAAAGTAAAAAATAGAGTAATACATTGGAGTAAAACCCTACTCCATTTTGAAGTTGCACAATTTTGAAATAAAATATGGAGTAATATATTGGAAATGCTCTGAGTCATGCCTTCCTGCATCTGGTGCCTCTCATAATACAATAACAAAAGTCTTGGCAAATACGATCTCAAATCATAAAGCGATACAAAAATATAAAAGCAAAATAATTAAGGCAAAAGTCTCTTGGGTATTCGTTCAGATAAAAACCCTCATGGACACCTCAAAACTGAGAAAATAAAAAAGAAAAACAAGTTAGCCCTCATGACCATCGTCGGTAGCGAGATGAGCGATCAAACTACTAGTCGGAGGAACATCTTCAGAAGTTAGAATAACTTTGAGATTCCTTTATGAATCGAGTTCTAGAACCTCTATTTCATCAAGATCGGCTCTGACGTCTACTATAGACTGCTCCCACTTTGCTTGCTCTTCCTATAACCCAGAGTAACCACACTGCATAAGATCCTTAACAATATTAATGCAACCAATCGCCATCAAATCAGAAAAAAGCTTGTCCAATCCTCTCAAAACGAGCTGAAAAATCCACTTCGACAGCATGACGGGTAGATAGCTCGGCTCTTCGGAAATCTTCCGATCTCAGCGCGTTCAGGCTACATACTTCTTCCTCACGATCCTTCAACGACAGGTCCAGACGTGCCTCAAATTAGAGACCTTTTCGAGAGTATCTTCGAGCTTCCTTTGGAGTTCAGCCTCCCTCTGTTCAGAAGCCACTCTCACTTGAAGAGCTCAACCGCTTGCCTCCTCCACCAAAGCATGGAGTAAAGATTACGAGCTCTCAAGCCTCCTAAACTTTTCTTTCAAAGCGGTCATCTCGGCATCCAGTACAACAATATGCTGTCCGCAATCGAACAAGAGGCAATTCACTTGGCTCATAAGCTGCACATAACAAAAGTTACCATAAAAATCAAAGTAAAGAATAACAACAAATTAGAGAGGCATACCACTACATTTGACTGACTGACACCCTCATACGTGTCATGCTCAGAGTAACTCTTCCTCCGGAAAGACAGTATCACCGGCCAGAAAATAATTCCGACAAATCTGAGCGCAAGACGGAACACTATTCCAAAGAAGAACATAACCAGAAGCTTTAAAAGATATATCATATTATTCCTCTCTTGGCCGAGCTGGCTCCGCCCCTTTGGGCCTCCTATCAGGAAGAGCAAGCTCACCACAATTAGAAGAGCAAGCTCGCCACAATTATCCCGAGAAACAGGTGAAGAGTTATGTTGGAGAGAGATTTGGCATCCCTCCACAAAGCCCATCGAATGACAGGATTCGGTCCACGAACGCCAAAATCCGGGCCAAAGATCAGTCCAGTAAACAGGTCAATCGGCGAGAAGACTGATCTTAACGGCTTGGTCTTACGGTCGATCGACTAACTGGTTAGCGTCGGCTCAACGAACCATCGCTCGGCTCCAAGCCCATCGAACGCAAAGATTGGGCCTGGGCCTCTAGGGCGAACTATTCTTAGGGCGAACGAAGGACATACCCACGAAGGCTATAAAAGGACGACTGAAGAGCAAGAGAAAGGGATCCGCAAACATACACTAAGGCATTGACCGCGAGATCTAGGGTTTTCAACTAATCGAGCCGCTTAGTGTTTTCGTTGGAGTCTTTTCAACAAAGCTCCAACCTTTCTCTCTTTCGTTAATCTCTTTGTAAACTCGTTTGTTCTCATACACCGATCAATAAACGTCTTTGTAAGACCCACTAAACCGAATTTATTTTACTATCATTCGATCAACCAAACTCGTATTCAACATTTGGCGCCCACCGTGGGGCCTTACAGAGTAACGTTCGCAACATCAGTATGCGTTCCGACGACACACCCGCCGACGGCGACCGACCGTCGACCTCTGCTACACCGGCCTCCGATACGCCGGCTGCTACAACCCCGTCCGTTCCTGAAATGTTGCAGGCCATCATGGCACATTTCGTTCAGCAGGAAGAAACTAACAAAGCTACGAACGAATGCCTGGCCGCCCTCGCCGCCGCTCTCGGAACCCTGGACGGTGAACACGACAGAGAAGAAACCGCAAGAAGAAGGTTGTTCGCCACAACAAACCCTAACCCTGGAGCGGAACAACCAACCAACGAAGCACAGACGACTGACGGATCAACCTCTCTAACCAGTCGTCAGATTGCAGATCTACAACTTTCCTTGCGGGACATCCATTCAAAGATCCATCACGTCAAGACCTCCGCACCGGAGATTGAATGCGTTACCGCCTCTCTCGACGAAACCCTTTCACCAAGAAGATAACGAAATTCAAGATTAAACAGGCAGATAAGCTTCGTATCCCTTCGTATCCCTTAGTATCCCTCCGCATCATTCCTCAAAAACTTCATCATGTGGTCTCGTCAAAGAACGTCCATGGCCGACCTTTGGAAGCTTTCCCAGTCCCTGAACGAAAGCCTCAAGGACTTCATGGAGAGGTTCAAGCAAGTCTTGTCCAAAGTCCCTGTTCCAGATCATACCACCGTCGACGCCTTGGTCAACGCGTTTGGATTAACTCCAAGTTTCGCGACTACCTCTACGCGAATCCAACAATCACCATTGAAGACGCTCTTCACAATTCAACGAACTTCATTCGAATGGATGAAGACAGAAGAGCTTTCAACGCCAAACAGCAGGCCCAAAAACGGCGGCGGCCAAAGCACCGGACGCTCAAGAGCCGCGACAGCACGCTCCTTACAAGAAGAAAGGACCCGTCTATGCTGTCGCCTAGGACGACCAATCAGGCATAACCGCCGCGATACGCGATCCAAAGTGGAACATGCGGGAACGAGATATCGAAGACAAAACACAGCAGTCTCGCCAGCTCGTTTCTGCTAATCCCAAAAGCTCGTTCGACAAGAGCAAGTTCTGCGAATACCACGACATGAAAGGTCACGATACCAAAGAGTGCAGGCAGCTCTATGAAGCATGGCTCACAGCCACCAGCGACGGTCACACGAAGGTCGAACCACCAAAGGCAAGAATGACCAAAAACAATACGAGTTGAAGCAAGAGCAAAGACAAAAAAGAAGAAATCCAGCGAGAAGAAGGAAGAAGACTCTCCTCCGACGGATGATGGCGATCGATCGCACGATTCGATCTCCGACAAGGAAAAACTAAAGTCTCGACGGAAGATCTTCACGATCCGAACCACACCTTCCCCTGCTCCATCTACAACAGAAAAGCCGAAGGACGACCTACGAAAGTTGCTCAACCGACAGTCGGTGTGAACGGTGGGAAGCCTCACTTCAACCGACAGCACGCACATGGAAGTCGACGATGCGCCAACCAGGGTCAGTCGCTCCATAGGAAAGCTCAATGCTTCTGATGCCCGACACGTCCTCGACGCCAAGCGAAAGGAGCCCTCCATCGGACAGGATGAGCTTAAACGGGAGTTGTGGTCGAATGATCACTCTGACGAGGCGGACAAGACCGATCTTCGAATTCACCTCAACTCGAAGGTCCCTGATCTCCGCAAGAAACTCAAACGATGCAAAACCAACCACAACAAAGCGAAACCAGAGCCGATCGTTCCGTATCAACGCAAGACCCAAGATCTGCATACTCACCTCAACTCTTTAAGGGCCGAGCGAACGACGCGACTGGAAAAGGGACCGACCACTCAAGAGCGACCGCAGCATTTGAACGTGATCATGGGAGGATCCTCTCCTTGCAACGATTCTGTTAGATCAGAAAAGGAGTCCCGTAGGAAGGCAGTCACAGCCAAACGCTGGCCACCCCCGAGGTTAGCCCCCAAATTACCTTTTCCGCCGAAGACGCCGTGGGTGTTCATATGCCACACAATGATCCGTTCCTTGTCGACATCGGCATCAGCGACTGCACTGTGACCAAAGTACTGGTGGACACTGGCAGTTCGGTCGACCTCATCTTCAAGAGCACACTTGTCAAGATGGGTATTAGCCTCGATAACATGAAACCCTCAGCACGTTCGTTGACAGTCTTTAACGGATCAACGGAAACTATGCTCGGGACAATACGCTTGCGCGTCTACGCTGAAGGCGTCGCCAAGAATGTCAAGTTCTTGGTTATTGACGTCCGAGCTCCGTATAACGTGATCCTGGGTACGCCATGGCTCCATGCGATGAAAGCCATCCCTTGTACCTATCATCAGTGCATTAAATTCCCTGGGGTCGACGGACAGATCATTACTCTTCGGGGCGATCAAGCAGCTGCTCGCGACCTCCTCGTCGCTGAGGTGAAAAACCAAAAGATGACCTCCCACATCAACACAGTAGCTACACTAATCCAGAAGATCTATCCTTTGAAGGAAGAGATTCTCGAGGTAGCCATAGACGACAAAACCAAAACCGTCACTTCGATTGTTAAGCCTGGCGTCTATCGTTTGGAGACCCCAACCGGTGAACCAATACCGAGGGTGCGGAATGTCGCCAACCTCCGAAAGTACTAGCCGTCCGCCATCTGACAGTACTAGTCGAGCGAATCATCTAACCGTCACTTTCACTCAGCACTGAACGAATGACAACACGTCACTTTCGTCCAGCCTCAGGCAGATGACACCACGTCACTTTTGTCCGAACACCGAATGAGCACGTCTTTGTCACTTTTGCCTTGATCATGGCAAATGACAAAACCGCCATTCGATCAAATCGAACTACGATTGGCTTGATCTCCTTACAGGGGTACGTAGGCAGCCTACCATCAGGTTCAGCCATACTCCAAACAAAAAAAAAGCTCACATACCACTTATGTGGGATGGAGTACTCACAAAGGCGCTGCGTGAACGCTTGTGCGTCACTTTCGATCGACTAGAATGACCACACATCAGGCAGCCTCAGGCAGATGACACCACGTCACTTCTGTCCAAACACCAAATGAGCAAGTTTTTGTCACAATTGCCTTGATCATAGCAAATGACTAAACCGCCATTCGGTCAAGTCGAACTACGATCGGCTTAATCCCCTTACTGGGGTACGAAGACAGCCTACCATCAGGTTCAGCCATACTCTAAACTAAAAATATATACTTCCATACCACTTATGAGGACTGGGATACTCACAAAGGCACTGCATGAATGCTTGTACATCACTTTCGATGGACTAGAATGATTACACATCATGCGGCCTAAGGTCTTACCATATGACTTTGTGTCATTCCAATTAAAAAACTAGTTTCGGCTCACGGGGTGAGCGGTCTCGAGCGACAAAGCATCGCTCTCGCCCTGTCATCACAGGATCCCATCTAAGGTGGCTATTAAGCAGTTGAACGATCGACACCAAGAAAAATCCTAAGTCTAATCCTTCATCATAGAGACAGTCAGCCTCAAGGTCAAAGGGCGTTTGGTTTACCAATCACACAGGTAATTGGTCGGTCGATCGCCCGCGACGTTCCTGTCGCAAGGATTCTTCTATCAACTGATCGACCCCCCAATGAGTTCTTTTCTGGAAACTCTGCAATGAACCTACCTCGACCTATAAGTTTAGAGGGGAAAAGTTTGATAACAACAAGCTCCGAAGTCGCCGCCGGAAGTTAATCAGTTTTCCTCTCCACGGCTCTCCCGCTAGATCCAAAATGAGAATAAGCTCGAGCTTAGTCACAGTCTCTAGAGCTTCTTGTGAACAGGGCAAACATCATACTTGGATCTCACTTGCCCTGCCTCGAAGAACGATGGGGACTGATAGGAACTTTTGGGACTTGAGCATACGACTCCGTGAGCTTTCTTCTTCTTCCAAAGCCCCTGTCTATTATCTGAAACTGAATGGCAGAAACTCTGAGCAAGTGACATAATCTCTAGAGAAGACCCCCGTCTCTGCGGTTACGGTGATCGATCGGCATTGCTGATCTTGTCCCTTGGTCCATCCCTGAGCCAACCAACGCTCACATGTCATTGGGTTATCTGTGTCCTGGGAGTTTGCAGGAGCGTTGAGGAACAGGTTCTTTAGGCAAGTTGAGCGAGCTGAGACTACTTGATCTTATAACCACCTCCAAGATGGAATGACTCCAGAGATCTCAAAGTTGCGGCAGCATAAATGGCAATCTTGACGAGTGTGGAAAGTTCTGTCGACCTCTGCATTCTTGATCTCGCCAGCGACCGCTTCCCAACTCCCTCAGCCATAGCTCCATTATGAGGATCCTGAACGCGCTGCAACCTTGCAAGAACCTCTCAATGGTGCTGCTCCGAGTTCAAGACCAGACCACGGGAGATATTAACACGGGTTTGGAACATTACAGCTCCGATGCTGTTCTTCGGATCGGCAGCAATGTTGTCACCATGCACAGAGCTCGTCGACTCAATGTTTGCAAACTAAAAACATTGTCGTGAAAAAGCTAAAGGAGCTTAGAAGTCTACTTCAAAGATCTCGGAGGAGAGGGAACAAGGTCTTGCTCCGTGATGCTCTCAACGACCACCTCATCCACCTCTTTCTTGAAACTTGCCTAATTAGTAGTCAAGAGATCCTTTAGCTGTCTTGGGAATTGGGATAGGCATCCCTCGGTTCTCCAGCAACTCCATCGCCTGCAAGGTACTGAGAGCCTGGCCTTGAAGAATTAGCTTTTCTTCACTTTTGTCTCGATTGTCCATGTATTTCCAAAACTTCTCCAAGCGTCTGGTGGCCGCAGCCGCGACGCGGTCCCTCTATGATGAAAGTTCGCGACGACGTGAGTGTCTCATACGTTCCATCGCTCGCTTCGTCCTCTCAGACTCCTCGACTTTTTCCTTCTCTAGCTGGGAGATCTTGCTCTGGGCGGTCTCTAACTCTTCCTCAAGACCCGCAGCCGACATGATTGCTTGCTGGTGTTCGGGGTAATGATGTTCACACTCGGCGACCACTTCCTTGACTTTTTCAAACTTCTCCTTCTCGACTACTTCGGGCTCGGCCTCTTTGGCCTTGATCGTCGCTTCAGCTGTCTGGTGATCCAACACCGCCGCCTGCAAGGCAGTTTTCACTCCATGATGAGAATGTTCTCGCGAGCAACAGCCTACAACCATAGGAAAACAAAACGATCAATCACTAGCAATGAGACTATCAACAAAAGCATTCTCTTAATCAAACGTTTACATCTGCGTACGGACGAGCTGATTTGGCGAACTTGTCCGGAAACATAACTTTGGAGATATCAGGCGTCCCGTCTACGGCCTGGCGAGTTGCCTCACTCGGCGGCTGAAGCTCTCCTCTTGATGATCTCTTGCCAGACAGACCTTTGGAATTCTCTTCATGGACGTTCTCTCGATCATCTTCCATCTCGTCATCGTCTCTCGGCTCACGTGGCGTTCGAGCGGCTTCCCTTTCATCCTCAGAAGGATCAGCCCTCGCCTCTTTAAAAGACTCAGCCTTCTTCCTCTTCTTCTTCAGCGAAAGAACGTCAATGGACCCCTATGTGGTGGGATCTGCGGCAATATCCGCCAGCGCCGACGCCCGACCGATTGACACGACAGCAAGCAACAAGAGGTGATTAAACGGGCGATCGGAAACCACAACCTTGAATCTTCCCCGAAAATGACTCATAAACACTGCAGTATCCAACCGGCTGATTCCATGGACGCTGGTCGGATCTCGGGATCATAAAGGTCACACCGAACGCTCGATTTTTCTCCATCAGCGAAGAAACCCCTTCTAAAGTAGAGTGAGTAGGATCAACATCGTCCCAATCATGCTAATCTGACCGATCAAGCTCTGGAGCAAGATCGGGAATCTCTCCCATCGTCCCATCGCGATGATAACTAAACGGAGTCAATCGATTCATCAAAGACCCAGACCTCCGCGACGATCGCCCTGCAACCTCAAGATTGCTCAAAACCCGTCCGTCGGACCCAACCCAAACTTGACGAAGTTCGAGCGCAAGGCGCTCGACAGATCTGCCCTCAATCGCAACGCTTCCCTTAACGACGACCTGTCGATTGCAAGATCATCTAAAACAAGGATCGCCCGTCGTCTGCATGATCGTTTGGAACAGAGATCATCCAGCCAACCGATCAGCCCCAACTGACCGATCGATCGATCGGTGCAATCACCAAGCAGACATAGCTCAAACGACGTGAAAGTCAACCGATCGATAGGTATGCACCAACCGATCAATCGACCGCGAAAACTGTAGGAAACAAACGACGAACCGTCGATTGCAAGGTTACCCGAAACAAAGGTCGTCTGTCGCCTGCGGGATCGTTTGGAACAGAGATCATCCAGCCAACCGATCAACCCCAACTGACCGACGGATCAATCGGTAGAATCACTTTCGACTATGAAACATGATCGAATGGGAATCGATCAAACAATGACTAACGACCCATGGAACGACGCTTTCGGCGGATCGAGCGACAGGTCACGGGTATCTCCCGCAAATATGCAACGGAAGAAAACCAAGTCATCTTGACCTCACGCGATGACCAAGCGATCGATCGGTCGGTAAGCCACAATCGCCAAAACCAGTTAGTTCGAGGCTTGCAAACAGTCTCTCACCCTACGCACTACTACGACAACTACTTACTCGATCAATCAACGACAATTACTCGATCAGGCTATCGTTCAAACAACAGTTATCTCATCGAGCGATCGATTAACAACATCGTGAGCAACACCAAGCATACCACTACCGATCGACCTGTCGCCTAACGAGACTAGAACTGAATCTGTTATTCTCATAACCAACTTTTGCTACCCCATTGCGAAGAACCGCGATCCTTCACAAGTGGACTGGGGGGGGGGCTTACTATTGGAGAGAGATTTGGCATCCCTCCACAAGGCCCATTGAATGACAGGATTCGGTCCACGAACGCCAAAATCCGGGCCAAAGATCAGTCCAGTAAACAGGTCAATCGGCGAGAAGACTGATCTTAACGGCTTGGTCTTACGGTCGATCGACTAACTGGTTAGCGTCGGCTCAACGAACCATCGCTCGGCTCCAAGCCCATCGAACGCAAAGATTGGGCGTGGGCCTCTAGGGAGAACTATTCTTAGGGCGAACGAAGGAAATACCCACGAAGGCTATAAAAGGACGACTGAAGAGCAAGAGAAAGGGATCCGCAAACAGACACTAAGGCATTGACGGCGAGATCTAGGGTTTTCAACCAATCGAGCCGCTTAGTGTTTTCGTTGGAGTCTTTTCAACAAAGCTCCAACCTTTCTCTCTTTCGTTAATCTCTTTGTAAACTCGTTTGTTCTCATACACCGATCAATAAACGTCTTTGTAAGACCCACTAAACCGAGTTTATTTTACTATCATTCGATCAACCAAACTCGTATTCAACAAGTTATCCGTCCAAACAGACTCAAAAGAAGCTTAGTTTTTCATTGCCATCCCCTCTGACTTCAGAGGACTAGTCGTTCAAACTGTCTCAACATAGGAGACCTCCACCCCCTCTCTCGTCACATCACTTGAACTTTTGCTCCTCTGCTTCTTTTTTGTCCCCAGCGGGACAACTAACTTCAGTGGACGTCAAAGTAACAATTTTTCAGCGCACATTCAACGGGAACCGCCAGAGGAGAGGAGGCTCGGAAAATATGGTTACATACACACATAAATCGATATAGATATGTGTACAATAAAAAACCAACAACGAATCAAGACATGAAAGAACTAATGCACATGGAGATGACACCAAGGAAATCCTTAATACGATCCGGAGTAATAGTCTGCCAAGTGCAATTTGGAAGAGACCTATACTCATCGATTTTCGGCAACAAAGCTTTAATCTGTGACTTCGAACCTATGGACGAGCTGTAAAACAAGGAAGAAAACACTCAATAAAGCAAAAAAAAAAGGATAACACAATAGCACAAACAACACAACTAACTAGGATACTCATTCAAATCCCGCCTCGCGATGTCCACGGAATCTATAGGCACCAATTTTGCGTTAATTTTCACAAAGAAGTATTTACTCTCCCAGTCCGATACCTTGCTAGGTGGTATGTCAACAATTTGAGGATTGCTAGAAACATAATACATGCCAGAATTTTTATGCACTGACTTAAAAGACGTAATGACTTCAAGGAATTGCAGACTCATAGTCTGCCATAGCTTGCAAGTTTACACTTCAAAACCAGCCACAGCTCAAATACCGCTGACGACCAGCTGGGAAATCGCAACACCGCATCTCAAACAATAGAGGAACATAAGATGAGGTAGAGGAAACTACAAGTGAAAATCATCCAAAAACGACTCGTACATTGTTAAATATCAATGGATGAGCGGACCACAAACTGCCAGAAGCTATAGGTCAACAAAATTCAGCTTCATAAGAAACCCTTAAATCCCTTATGAAATCGTAGATACATTTCTCTGAACTCGAAGACTTCCAAGTGTAAAATACCTGATGAGAAAAGAAGTCAGGACTTTTAGATGAGTACATGAGGGAAACGTCCCCAATAAGGTTACATCGGATTTTGATTCCACGACGAAAAACTAACTTCCCTATGTCTTCTACGATGGGCGATAAGCATATCGTTGTCCGACAAACAAGTAGGGATCGCCTCCGTCAAAAGAACGGTAGGAATGAGATCATTTGACATTCCATCGCCACAAATCGCCAAACGATCTTAATCCGAAGACAAAAAGACAAAGAGAAAAGAAACTAGCTGGAAACGAAAGTGAAGAAGAATAGCAAAAAGAATAAAAAGATAGTTTATATTAGAAGAAGACAAAGAGACGTTCATGCTTCAAGCTCAAAATCCGAAAAGCAAAATCATTGTATAGACAAAGACGATTCATTTTGCATATGACAAAGACGATTCATATTTTTGGGAAGCATGTTTTCAAAAATCTCGTAATAAATTCACCAAACCAGGTCTTCAAATACAAAGATCGCCGGTCCCACATACACCATCCATGTCGGATTCATTACCCAAATCATTTGACGTCCTAAGACATGCCGGAACCTGAGGGAGGGGGGGGAGGGGGCTATTGTTGGAGTCAGGTTTCACCCTACTTCAAACCCAGTTCAATACCTCAGCCCAGATGTAATAAAGCTCAAATCAAGTATTACTAAGACCTCCAAAAAAAACAATAAACCCAAGAAAGGCAAGACCCACCCTGAGCTGGAAGGTTTCACACGCTGAGATTGGCTAGTCAAAGTAAAACGTAAAGAAGTTAAAAGCATTCTTACCACTATAAATACGCATTATCCAAGCCGGAGATCACGTCACTATTACGATCCACCTTCAAAGACCTATAAAAGACGAAGACAAGCCAAGAGAAGACACCAATTTTTTTTCATTGCTCAATTATAGTTTCAATACATACAATATTTTCTTGTTTTTAGATACTTCTTATATTCGTTACCTGTTTTTGTTTTTATTATCAATAAAACGTATATTTTCTATAGTTATTTATATCTTAATATTTTATGTTTCAGATAATTCATTAGAAAAATCACCGAAAATACAAATCTATTTCTGAGTGAATTTGAAGATCCATGTAGGTGCACTCGTACTTGTTAACATGCCACAGCGTTGAGGTCACCAATATTATTTGCTTTTATTCGGCTTGCACAAAAGTGGCAGAAGTAAATTACAATAAAATTAAAGGGGAAAGTGCTTGAGTTCAAACAATGTTGATATGCCTTGAATCTGGATGTTGCATCTAGAGGGTGGATGTTGCATCATGTACATTACACCGACTCGGTTGCATCAAGAGCATTGCATCAAGTTATTATGGATGTTACATCTGATCGTGGGCTTAGGCCCATGAGTCTGTAAAGGGTTTTAGATGCGATATGCTACTATATATATCTTGTATTCGAAGCAACCCTAAACTTGCACTCTGTAAGCTCAATATCGTCTCCAATAATAAAATCTCTCTTTGCCCGTGGACGTAGCCCTAAGGGTGAACCACGTTAAATATCTGTGTCGTATTACATTGATTAACTCAAGGTCTGTTATCCGCATCTGTTCCTTCTCGCGTCCGTTACAACAAACTAGTATCAGAGCTCGGGTTTGTGATCTGGTGAGAAGATGTATGGAACAAACTCAAAGATCGACAAGTTTGATGGAAGAAATAGCTTCAGTCTTTGGCAGATTAAGATGCAGGCGTTGCTGAAGCAACAAGGCATCTGGGGAACATTGTCAAGAAAGAAATCTGATGCTGCTGTTTGGGAGACTCTAGAAGAGAAGGCGTTCTCAACAATTTTGTTGTGTCTAGCAAACGAGGTTATCATCGAAGTGTCGGATGAGAAAACCTCTGCTAGTTTGTGGCAGAAGTTAGAGAGTTTGTACATGACAAAATCTCTGACAAACAAGCTACTTTTGAAGCAACGCCTCTTCGCCTTGCGTATGCAAGAAGGTATTGAGCTTCGCAACTATCTTGACAAGTTAAATTCAATATTACTGGAGCTTCGTATCATTGATGTTAACGTGGAGGATGAAGACGTGGCACTAATCCTGTTGGTATCTCTGCCGAACTCCTTCGAGATCTTCGTGCAATCGTTCATTGTTGGCAAAGATACAGTGAAATTGGAAGAAGTTAGGTCGGCGCTTCATAGTCGGGAATTGCGCCATAAGGCATCCAGCTCAAAGACAGGCAATCAAGCTTCGGGATTGTTTGTCAGCGGCGTGAAGGGACATGGGAACAAAAAGACTTCAAAAGATAAGAAGTCGTTCTCAAGAGGTCCTAAGCCATCTGATATTTGCAACTATTGCAAAGAGAAGGGACATTGGAAGTCAGACTGTCCCAAGATGAAGCAGCAACAATTTGGTTCTGTTGCAGTAGCCGAGGATGAAATCAAATCTGGCGACGACATCGCTCTTGTTGTACATGGACACACACACTCTTCTGATGTGTGGGTTCTTGATACGGGAGCATCCTACCATATGACACAGAGGAGAGAGTTGTTTTCTGAGTACACAGAAGTACTTGACGGCAAGATTAAGATGGCAAACGACTTTGTCTGCAAGATTGCTGGGATCGGCTCAATCAAGCTCAGGACACATGATGGTGGATTCTGCACATTGAACAAGGTTAGGCATATTCCATCAATGACGAAGAATTTGATATTTTTGGGTCTTCTGGACAGTAGAGGGTTCAAATATTCAGGTGGCGATGGAATTCTGAATGTATACAGGGATTCTGATGTGATTCTGAAGGGTTTCATAAACGGTACTCTGTATTTGTTGAAGGGTACGACAGTTACCGGTTCAGCAAATGTTGCATCGCCAGAGAATCCAGAGGAAGATATGACTAAGCTATGACATATGAGGCTTGGACATATGGGTGATTGTGGGATGCAACATCCGTCGAATCATGATCTGCTTCATTTTGATATTGGTTTGAAACTCTGATCGGAAGAGTTCAAACAGTTTTGTAAGGATGCAACAACTGCCAAGCATGTTACAGACTGAGAACACCACATCAGGATGGTGTTGCAAAAATGGATAAACCAGATAATGCTATAGAGAGCGATGTGCATGTTCTCAACTGCTGGTTTGGAGAAGCGGTTTTGGACTGAAGCAGTTAACACAGCTTGCTACTTGATAAATTTGAGTCCCCACACAGGCATCAAGTGTAGGATACCTTCTGAGGTGTGGTCAGGTAGATCTGTTGGATTTTCACTTTTAAGAGTGTTTATGGGCTACAGTGATGGAGTAGAGAGACTGAGGGTCTGGTTTCCATCAGAAAACCGAGTGGTTCTAAGCAAGGATGTTGTCTTCGATGAAATAACTATGGTTAGAAGCTCATGGTCCAGTTATGAAGCAGAAATGGGTTGCACTGATAAACAGGTGGAGCTGCATGATGATCATGAAGTGATCAATATGCAGGAGCACACAGAAAATCAAGAGGAGCGTGTAGAAGAAGTTCAGTTGGAGTCTACGGAGACTCAAACGCCTAATGCTACAGAGCGTAGCATCGCGAAGGATCAACCAAGAAGGATTAATGTCAGGCCACCAGAGAGATATCGCTTGGACTATATGGTGGGTTATGCATTTCAGGTTGCAGAGGAAGTGGATGCATCATCCACTTACATGGAAGCTGTTTCTAGTCCCGAGTCTGAGAAATGGCATGTTGCAACGAGAGACGAGGAGTCTCATCAGAAGAATCATACATGGGATCTGGTCACATTACCATCAGGAAGAAGGGATGTTATATGCAAGTGCGTCTTCAAGATTACGGATGGAGCATCGGCAGAAGGAGTTAAGTATAAAGCTCGGGTTGTTGCAAGAGGGTTTAGTCAGAGAGGGAGTAGACTACAATGAGATATTGTCATGTGTGGCCAGAGATACTTCCATCAGAGAGTTGCTAGCGATGGTAGCATCAAGACTTGAAGCTTGAACAATTTGATGTGGAAGACAGTGGTTCTTCATGGATAGCTAGAGGAGGAGATATACATGATTCAGCCGGATGGTTTCCGAGGTCCTGGAATAGAAGACTATGTTTGTAAGCTTCAAAAGTTACTTTGTGGAATAAAGCAATCTCCTAGACAATGGTACAAGATATGTGACATCGAGAAGCTGAAGAATCTTCTAAGTTTTGAAGTTGAGATGAAGGATTTGCGTGTAGCAATGAAGATTCTAGGGATGGAGATCTTCAGAGATAGGAAGAAGAAGTTGTTCTTGTCACAGAAGGCTTACATTAATGAGGTGTTGACAAGGTTCATGACGTCTTCAGGTAAACCTATCAGTACTTCGTGCACTGCGAATGTTCATCTCACCATGTATATGGTTTAGCCCGTCGGGGTTACTGGCCCGTTGGGGCATCTGGCCTATTGGGGCATCTGACCCATTGGGCATCAGGTCCGCAAGGACATCTGGCCCGTTGGGGCATCTGGTCCGTTGGGACATCCCGCTCGTTGGAGCATCTGGTCTATTGGGATATCCGACTCGTTAGAGCATCTGGTCCGTTAGGACATCTGGTCTGTTGGGACATCTGGTTCGTTGGAGCATCTGGTCCGTTGGGACATCTTGCTCGTTGGAGCATCTGGTCTGTTGGGACATCTGGTCCGTTGGGACATCTGGTCCGTTGGGACATCTGGCTGATGACGATCATATGGTTCTAGTTGAGCATCTGGCCGTTAATGGGCTTCTGGTTCATTATAGCAACACATCTGGTCCAAAGGGACATCTGAGGCAAAGAGAGCGATGGTAGATAGCGTTGAAGAACGCATCTGGTATATTTGGCGTTGATGGCGCATCTGGCACTTGAAAGTGCATCTCGTACATCTGGCGCATCTGGTACATCTGGCGCTTATGGCGCATTTGGTACATCTGGCGTAGAAACGCATTTGGTACATTTGGCACTTGAAGGTGTATATGGTACATCTGCTATTGGGAGGATTCAAGTCAAAGTAGAGATTTGTTGATATGCCTTGAATCTGGATGTTGCATCTAGACGGTGGATGCTGTATCATGTACATTATACCGACTCGGTTGCATCAAGAGCATTGCATCAAGTTATTATGGATGTTACAACTGATCGTGGGCTTAGGCCCATGAGTCCGTATAGTTTAGAGTTTTAGATGCGATATGCTACTATATATATCTTGTATTCGAAGTAACCCTAAACTTGCACTCTGTAATTTCAATATCGCTTCCAATAATAAGATCTCTCTTTGTCCGTGGACGTAGCTCTAAGGTGAACCACGTTAAATATCTGTGTTGTAGTTACATTGCTTAATTCAAGGTACGTTATCCGTATCTGTTTCTTCTCACTTCCGTTACAACAAACAAAAACAAAAACAATAAAAAAGGACGAGTGAAGAATAATATGATCGAGAATGGACAACAGCGAATATTAATTTATTTGTTTGCCTGTCTGTAACTAGAAGAAAATTATGAATTTAAGTTAGCGGAAAACGCACTTTTTATCATGCAAATAAAGCTAACAATCTTCTGTTTTCTTCCACAACTACTCTCCGCTATCTCCCTATCCCAAACCAGCAAACGACCAGCGCTTCTTGGTGGATTGCATTTCCCGTTTTCATTTTTAATATGGATACCATTGAAATTTTAGAGAAATCATCAACTTTTTTAATTGAGTTGAATACATTTCTTCATTTTTTAGAAAGTTCATTTATATGTGAGTATTATTTTTTTTTAATAAAAGGTTTTCTTGAATTAATAATTGGTCCACACAAAAGATTACAGAAGAAAAGATAATACTGAAAGGATTAAGTTTAACTTAATCTACTGAAGCTTCTAAAAACATAGAAGAAGTGAGATGACAAAAAAGCAAGGAAATATGATCCTTAAAAATGAGATTCATGACCACCACGGCCACCTCGACCCGGCTTCCTTGACCAATTTGAATCACAAATCTTTTGAGAAAGTTTCAAAGGCCTACCACCTCGAGATATTTTAGGAGATGCATTCCATTCACCGCCAATGAAAATTCCATTTTTATTTAAAAAAGGTCACCAAAGACACTTAGCTTTTTTTTTTGTAACACCAAAGACACTTAGCGTCCCACCTGATTTAACATCTGATCCACAGGAGAGAGTGATTGAAATGTTGGCATTAGTAGGAGAGTTAGTAAACACATCAGCTTCCGCACTCATTCGAGAGGATAAGGGAAGAGTCTCAATAAACTTATCCTGGGACCGATTAATGATATTCTCATACTGAACAGAGTAAGGAGCTGTGAGTATTAGTGTTAAAGTTTAAAGTATCAAAGAAAGAATTCTAAAGTTTAAAATGTTAGGCCGGTCCACGCTACGAGAGGCCCTGCTAATAATTAAAATTATGCCCTAGTAAGCTATAAAGCGTAACAAATTTGTAGTTATTCTTTAAAATATTTTAAATTTTAGTATTATTTGATCTATTGTTTTTGAAGTTTAGTAAATGTCTGTGTCAATCAAATTTTTAAAAATTTATTATAATATCATTTAAAATAAACTTAATAAAAACTTAAACATAATTGTAGAGATTCAAATATAAGTTTTAAGTTGTGATTTGGAATTTTTATTACATGACATATTTTAGTTCTTGAAGAAAATCTAAATAAAATTAGTGATGATTTTTATTAAACGAATTATATTGAGATTATGTTATATAACATCAAATGACTAATATAAAAATAATTGGGCCTACACTAAATGTTCACTAATAAAATAGACAATCTATTTTTTTCTTCTTTATAATAGAATACTCTATAATAGAGCTTAACTATAATCCAATCGTACTCTATTTTAGAGTAAAAAAGTAAAATTAGAAACAAAAAATAAATCAACTACTCTATTTATAGAGTAAACTCATTTTTACCTTATTATAAAATAAAAATATAATGCAATTAGAGCATTGTTAGTCTAAAGTGTATTTTAAAATTATAAATAGAATACCATTGGAAATGCTCTAGCTGACACTAAAATTTACGGAAGCTTATAAAACTGTGGGCCGCTTATGCTGGTTGCCCTGAATCCTGCACATAGATTTTCAAAAGCTCCCAACTAATGATGAATCATAAAAAAATTAATCAATTAAAATTTTTATAGAATAAATTCTCAACTTTAATTCTATTAACCTCTGTTACTTTCCGTCAAAAATACTGTGACAGATGGTTACATATGTTAATGAAATTAATGTTAAGAGTTTATTTTGTAAGATTTTTAGTTGAGAGTTTTTTTTTTAACAATTTGTCTTTATTTGAGGGGCTTAATTACTAAAACCCCTTGTTAATATAAGCCTTGTAAATCCTAAATTAATAATTATGAACATTACTTAAACTTAATATAACTTAGAAATATTAAATTATTTAATATTTGGCAATAGTGATATAAGAAAATTTATGTCTTATATGCCATTGCTAATATCAAATAATTTAAAATTTATATGTTATATTAAGGTCTTAGGTAGTATTGAAGAAAATTAATTTGTAAAATCAATCTTCCTACTTAGAGTAGGACACTAGTCTTCTTTTCCTATTTTCATGAGTTCCGACCTTCGGGTCACTTTCTTTCTATCCCCAAAAAATAACACATGGTTATTTTTTTTCTCCATGATTTTTGAACCAATATGTTGTACTTTGATATATTGATCAATAAAATAATATTTTGATCTATTATTCTTGATTTATTGTATTACTTCATGTTTCTATAGTATTACTTCATGTTTTCGTAGTATCACGAATAATCTTATATTATTTTATCTTAACATGCAGAAGAAATTATAAAAGCTTATAAAATCATTGTGAAACCTTATTAATCATTTTTAAAAATATTAAAGTATTTATGAATCGGATATAAGATTGATAAAGTAATGTATAAGAATTTATAAGTTAATTTTAAAGGCTTATAAATAAAATTTAAACAATGCATAAATGATAATAAATTTTTTAAAAAATATTTAATGATTTTAGTGATAAAACCCCTCAACTATTTTTGAATCAGAAGAAAACCCACAATTAAGTTTTCAACATTATAAACCTTCAACTTATAAACCGTTAATGTATGTCACCCTCCGTCATATTATTTTAGATGGAAGGTAACAAACGTTAACGGAAGTAAAGTTGAGGGTTTATTTCATAGGATTTTTAGTTGAGGGGACATTTTATGATTCATCTTTTGTTGAGTGGTTAATTAATAAAAACTCATTTTCAAATCTTTTACATAAATAAAAGGATAGTATACTTTAAACTTGTTTAATTTATATTTTAAATCTATTAGGTGAACTGGTTTTTTTTAGAACTATTATGTGAATTGTTTTATTCAGAAGATTGACTAATTTAAAATCTAGTCATGTAAAATTTCTATTAAAAATTTATTTTATGGTGACATATAGTTCAAGAAAATACTTAAATAATTATGGTTAAGTACTTTTAAAAGATTTAGCAAAAAAAAAATAACTTTAAAAGTATAAATTTATGTGAGGAATGTGATGTTATGGTAATATATGATTTCTTAAACAGATCAATGAATGGCTAACTTAAAATATAGAAATTGTTCATGCAAAATTTTTAATACAAACTTTTTGTGACATTCAGTTCAAGTTATCATCTAGATGATTTATGACCAGGTAATTTAAAAAGCTTATTATAGTAGTTTGCTATATTTTTGTATTACTCTTAAATTTAATATTGCGTGTCAAATTCAGTTAAAGCTTCAAATGTTTATTTGGAACGAATATGTGTTTTAACTTATAAGATACATAGTCTGACTGAAAATTAACTACAATTATAACATTATACAAAATTATTATAAGAATTTCAGAAGTTTAGAAAACAGTATAGAACATAATGGTGTTCATACCACTGTCTTCCAAATCACATGAGGCATTTGTTAAAGACATTGAAGTTTCTTCCTATTTATAAAGATGAGGGGATTTTCTGTAAATAATATTGAGAAATATATAAAAAGATATGATAAACAAAGTTGTCATTTTTAACACACAGACACAATACATATAGCAAATTAAACGCATAAACTATGAAGCTCGTTAACTCACAGGTAGCAAATAAACACTAACTACCGATGCAACAAGGAACGGTCTACATATACAAAAGCATAAAATAAGTACCTACAGTCCCACCCAAGCAGCAGAAGGAACCAAATGAAATCAGTCATTAGCTCCATCAGTCTTTCCTTTCTAGTATGAATATAATTCATCCTTTGATGTATATTTCCACTCATCACAGAACCAAGCGTAAAATGGTCAATTTCAACCCAAACAATTTCAGTCGTGCCACAAACAACCCGAACAAATGGTTAGTGCCAAATACGACCTCAACTCAATTATAATTCAAAAACACTACCCGAACTTCTTAAAACATGCCTAAATCTACATTGATTCGAACAAATGTTAAAAAAAAACCGTTAACAAGATAAAATGACATTGTTTTGATCTATTTTTTCAAAAAATACATTAATTCCGGGACTTGAACCCGTGCTTCGATACCCTTTTATGGGGGCACACTAACCACTAGATTAACTAATTTTAAAAAAATTAATACAAATTGGAAATGATATAAACTATTATACTTCTTCATCTTACCCGATTTAAACATTGGTGATGATTGTGTCTGTTTTATATAAATTCATTAACATTTTTAGTTATCATATCTTTAATAAATTTATATCTTACTAAAATATAAATAAAATATTTATAATTATACGAAATTAAATATACTTAAAATTTTGAAGCTATTTATAAACTTTTCTTATATAAATTATTTTAATTTTTAAAATTAAGTAGAAATTTTTTTATTCCTCAAAGTTAATATTATATATTTGTGATATTTTTCAAAATGTTAAGAGACCTTTACCTTTCTCTCAATAATATATTTTTCAAAGTATTATACATATTAAACAATAACTAAAATATCTAATAAATAAAATATATAGTATATATATTAATTTGATGAGAAAATTAGAATTTAAGGTTTAATTTTTTAAAAAACATTTATATAAAAAATTTATAAATATTTTCAAAATTTTAAGTATATTCAATTTCGTATATTATTTATATTTTAGTAAGATATAAGTTTATTAAATATATGATAATTAAAAACATGTTAATGTATTTATATAAATCATAAACAATCATCTCCAAAGTTTAAATTGGATAAGATTAAGAAATATAGTAGTTTATATAATTTTAATATTTGTAATAATAATTTAAAATTTTATTTTAGTCTAGTGGTTAGTGTGCCCCTTTAGATGGGTATCGAGTTTGAGTCCCAGAATGAGCATATTAAAAAAATAGATCAAAACGACGTCGTTTTATCTTATATACAGTTGACTTAATTATATTAGAGTCAATGTAGATTTAGGTACGTTTTAAAAGGTTGAGATAGTAGGACCGCGAAAATCCTGATTGAAAATCACAAAACAGAAATCGTATGAAACGATAATATAGATGAAGAGAACGTTTTAGAAATCGGTAAAGAAAAGACAAATTCACGGAGTCGAGATTTGATCTCTGTCTTTAACTCAATAAATCGCTCGTAATGTGTGACGGTTCTATGCGAATTTTGAATCTCATGATACAACCGTGACGAGACTGTTTCACAACACCCGAAAACAAAATCTGACAAACTATAACTACTATGAATACTCTTGAGACTTACTTAAGAAAAAAGAACTAGGGATTTATTTGCTGGACCTACTCTCTAATTGTTTTGAAGCATGTTTGCTTTTTCTATGTCTCTAGAATGAAGAGACTAGATGTCTATTTATATAGGTATGAGTTACTTGATCACCAAGAAATAATCTTGTGAAAAAGTAAAAGAATATTCATCAATAGAAGTATTCCATATTTATTATAGAATCATAACATAATTAATTGAGAAGTATTTCATTATTATTTGGACGCAACTTTACATTATCCAAACATATTATAAGAAATGTTCTACAATTATTTGGACGTAATCTTTACATTACTCTAAAATAATATTGGAAACCTTCCATAATTATTTGAGAATAAATTTGTAAGATTTATCCCTTTTCCATAAAATCAACTTCCCATATTACTTCATAATAGACATATTTTTACACTGTCCGTTAGGCTTATAAAAATTATATTCACACTTATTCAATTTTTTACTTAGACCATTAGGCTTATAAAAAATTAGTTCTGACAATCCCCCACATGAATCGAAATTACTCTAAACAATGCAGACTCAATAGACTTTACTGACTAGACTTAATACTACACTAGACAGACAGACTTTTCGAGAGTATAAGCGAAAACTGACTGCATCTAAGGTAGTAGTGTATTCCAGCCTTGAACCACTCATAGTTAGTACCTGTCGGATCTACATTTCAGGAGGTGAACATGATGTCTTGAACCACCCGAAGTTTTGTGTAAACCAAGACAGCAGATATAACACAGCTTCGTCTTCTCGTAGAGTTAAGTTCACTATTGTATACGTTTTGGCTGTGAACTTGTCTGGTTGTCATGAGTGAATTAGGAGAGTATAGACTGAACTTCATCCTCCAAGAAACGGCCTCATTTCACACTCATTAGGTGATTGCCACAAGTACCTATCATATACACAGAAAGTACCCCGCAATACTTTATATACATGTCTATGAAGGTTGAGGTCTTATCTCATTAAAAAGCCATTGCTTTACCTTAGATATCTACAGGAAACACTATTATTCATATTGGGATCTGAGTAATTCTGTTTGACTTAGTTGTCCCTTTGAACCAACCTCTTGGGATTTCCAATCGTGTTTGTGGGATTTCCATCAAACATCTTCTTAATAATAGCCAATAAACCCATTCCCTTCGATGATTTTAAAACCTTAATCTCATATTGAACCTTTGATACATATCCATAAGGTTTATCAGCTGACGTTTTGAGATCACAGCTTATAATGGTTTTATGTCGTCTTATGTGATGCGACTTACCATTCTAGAGATTATCTAGTGCCCAAGCTATTGTCGATTGACTATCGCAGTGTAAGCGCAGAGCTGGGACTGATTTCTCCCATATTTCCTGAGATGTCTCAGGATCATGCATGCTAGCATTCATCCGTTAAGAGTTTAGAATTTTTGTTCCACAACTTTATTGGATTATAGTGAATAAAGAGAAATTCTTATAAAGAACAATGTTAATTCTCTTAAGAACACATTTATTCTCGTTTAAGTTGCCACATATATATATTCCCTCATGTTATCACTAGAGGAAATGTGCGTATTAATAGCATAGTTCGTGACCAAACCTTCTATGGCGCGTTCTTGCTTCACAACTGGCATCTCCATCTTGTTCTATTTATGTCGTAACCGGAATCATGCCTCACCATCGGAATTATACCTCACCGTTCTCGTCGTCAACGGAATCATGCCTCACCGTTGCTATTAAGCTTGTGAGTGTTTCAATAGATAAAGACTCCAATTTTTCTTTTTGTTCAAAGTCGATTATGTAATTGTTGTTGTTGCAGGAAAGTGTGAAGACCGTGTATGTCGAGAAACGGAAGGATGGCGTCGGGTATTACCAGAGCTGTTCCCGTTCATAGTATTTTGTTTTTGTTTCGTTTCTCTGATCTGAACGATGCAATAACATTGATTCATCAGGAACAGGGGATTAGTAAGTTAAAGTTGTAAGCTTTGACTTGATTCTTAATAAACTTAATGGATTTCATGAGTTTTTTCACCTTTGTGATCACCAATCTATCTACATTCTTGGGTAAATTTTGTTTGTTTACTGCTGTATTCAGTTACTTGGAGCCTCTCACAGTTGCTCTAGATAAAGAGAAGTGGAGCATGTGTTTTTACTCAAAGTGACAGAGTTTGATGGAGATTGTTGAGTTCGATATGGCTTCTCCTTTCTTCTTTCTCTCTGGCAGGATTTGTTCTCTTCATGGTTCAGCATCATCATCAACAACAAGATCCATCTCAGCTAACACTTGTATGTCTTTCTCTCCTTTTCAAAGCTTTTTCTTTTCTAAGCAATGGATTGATTTCTGAGATTTGAGTTTTGCTCTAGCTACAATAGACTCATGAAAAATTATGAATCTCTTTATTAGTTTGGTCTCTATCTATGGAATCAGTGTCTTTGAACTCTTTTTTCTGGTCAACGAAAGTGTGCTCCCAAACCATAACCAAATATAAGTGTAGTTTCTTAATGACATTGTTTGTTGGTTTTGGATTTTATTCTGTTCTTAGTCTGAGTGCAAAAGGTCATAAAACATATGATTTCTTATGACATAGCGTAGAGTTGTAGATGGGAAGAAATTATGTTAAGGTAAGCTCTCCTGTTGATGGCAATGTATGGCGCAAAGATAATGGGATACCAGCTTCTGCTGAAATTATAGAGCTCTACAGATAATAGTTTGGTTTAAAAAGTTGCGAAGTGTTGATTTGAAAAAAGGAGATTGAGGCTGACTTCTACTTTGCTAGTCAGCTGTATTGTGGCTATTTGTTTAGTTGTTCCTTTCTTTGGCAGAGTCGGAGATCCAGCAGCATTGAGACAGGTCCATGACGGATTGAGAAGCAGAATTCAAGGTGGAGGAGCTCGTGAACCTTTAAATGGAGAAGCTCGTTATTGAGGATAATGGAGACAAAGGCGATAATTAGAGTTTGTAATTTGTTATATATGTTTGAGTGTAAAATTAACATTTGACTGTATTTTAATTTATATTTTAATTATAACAAAAGTTTGTATTTTAATTTATATGTTTGAGTGTAAAATTAAAAGATAAAAAATGATCATTAGAGTTTTGATATGTAGTATTTATATATATAATAGTTTATTGATTTGGTGTATTTCAAACCCTAAACCCCAAACCTAAAATCATACTTCAAACTCTAAACCTCAAAACTTAACCCCAAACCCTAAACATACCTAAACTATATAGAACATTTTAAACTTAGATTATATATTTCTTTAAAAATATATAACTAGTCATAACTTTCAAATAGAAAACTTTAAATCTAATAGCATAAACCACATACTCTTGACACCAAACCCTATATCATAAACACTAATCCTTGCATTCTAATAATCTAATTACTGAACTAGAATATATTCCTTATACAAAATTGTAACTTTATATAATTTTTTCAAATTATACTTATTTAAACTTAACCACAATTTTATTTTATAAACTATAATTCCAATTCACATACCCCAACCATTAATAACAAATTTTTAAATTTAAATTTAAATCTAAAGTTAGAACTTTAAATTTAAATTTTGAAATCTAAGTTTAATTTTATATCAAAATAATTTATGCACACTACAATTTTACCTCTAATACTTTGTGTATTAAAACAAAAATAGAATAAGAGAGTAATTACAAAATTTGATTGGTTAATACAAATTGACCAATAGGGTACAAGGGTGTGGATCAGACTTTTTTAACTACAACCGTTAGATTAACCTAAATCTAATGGTCAAGATTTTGTCTCCCTAATCTCTTCTCTTGTTTCCACTTTTTTCCCTCGCAAATCTTAGGGCATCCGTAATGGGAATCTTTAAGGGGGAGTCCTTAGGGAAAAATTAATTAAATAATCAAACGATCCCACCAAAAGTTAAGGATTCATTCCAGAAAATCCCTAAATAAGGATTTTATTCTTAATGAATCCTTACACTATTCACGGGTCCCCACAAGACGTGGCGACCCGCGATTGGTTGATACTTTTTTTTTTTTTTTAATTTGAAAAAGAAAAAAATAATAATTAAAAAGTCAAATTCTAAGGATTCCAATGGGTAACACCATTGCGGGTGCTCTCACAGACCTCATATTTTATCTGCTTCCTAATCTCACAGATATTGTCTCTCTAATCTCTATTTTCATCACCTCTAAACCTTGTCACCACCAGACCTCGTCTTTGTCTCCACCACAGCTCGTCGTCGTTACAACCACAGCTCTGCGTGTGTGTTTTGTTTATCTTGGGCAAAGTTCTGATCTTGTACTGGTCACCTCTCTCTCTAGCACTCTCTGTCTCTGTCTCTGTCTCTCTCTCTCTCGCACTCGCACTCTCTGTCTCTGTCTCTCTCTCTCGCACTCTCTGTCTCTGTCTCTGTGTCTCTCTCTCTCTCTAAGTGTTCTGATTCTGGTTGTGTTTTTGTGTTCTCAGCTAAATAAGGTGGAAGAAGCTTGATGGTGGTGGTCTCGCTACCGACTCCATATTAGGAGAAGCATGGCTCAAGATGAGAAGACAAAGGGCAGGTGAATCAAGATTTCAAGAGATTCAAGACTCGTGCTCTGTTTTTTCTGTGGTGATGCAACGACTAGGTGATGCAACGAAGACAGCGCTCTGAAGGCTGGAGGCGAATGCTCTGGAGGCTGGAGGCTAGAGGAGGAGGATTAGGGTTGCGGAGGATTAGTCTAGGTTTAGGTTAATTATGTTTTGGTTAATTTTTTTTTGGTAATCTGTTTTGGTTAATTTTGTTTTGGTTTAATGTTTTAATTTGTTTTTGGTTTAATGTGTTCTCTAATTATTTGTATACTGATTTTCGTTAATAAATTTTTCTTTAATTATGAATTAATTTTTTATTTAATTTTGAATTATTTAATTATGAATAATATTTTGGTTAATTATGTTTAGGTGTAGTTTATTTTTTCTTTAATTTGGTTTGGTTTAGTAATTATATTTAATAAATTTTCAGATAATTAAAAAGCAAACTAATAACACGAAATATTTGCTATCGTTGTTTATTTAACTATAACATGCAATAGATCCGCTATCAAAAGTGTTGGACCTATTATAACAGTCGCTGTGAGAACGTTTTAGGGAACGTTATTATACCAAACTCATAGCAGTTATCGGCAGCTATTAATACTCACATTTCCTGTAGTGTATGGAAAGTTGACCCAAAACTATACTTCATGTTTGAGTTTTTATCCAGTTGGTTTAAGAATGTAAACCAATATTGCTATAACATTCATCAGCCTTGCTATGATGTTGCTTTCTAAAGCGTATGTATAATTTCATATGAAATTAAGCTTTCTTAGTTCGTTTGCTCAATCATTTTTGCATTGTGTTCATAATTCTGAATATCATATGCTTTTTATGATTTGCATATTTTGACTTATTTGAAAGTCAGTTCATATGGCTCATAGCCTTTGCTTGTGAGAGATAGGTTTTAGTAAAAAGTTTTGGGATGACTGCCTAAAACCCTCTATAAACACCACAACCCTATCTATTCCAACATGTACTATCAAGCTCTTGACAAAACCACCCATTAATATAAAATCTATTTATAATACTGTGGGAATTGAAATTCACACCGTCGATTTTCGTAAATTAAGGAAAGTCAAGAAACCCTAACTTTTCCTGAGGTCCCGGATTCTCTGCAAGAGCAGACGACAAGTGACCAAACATATGCGAAAATGCGAAGAGATAACAAAACGAATTTATAGAAAAAATAGATCTTATTTCGAATCCGCGTAAGAGCCTTGCGATCATTACAAAAGGTTATCAATGATATGGCCGCAAGAGCTTTCGGCCAGTTCAAGCCATCTGAAACCTTTAAACCTAGTTGAGACGCAGCTCGATAACAAAGAAGAAAAAGATACAGAAAAGGTTTTAAAGATTTCGGACTGGACCTTAAGAAAGGCTGCCTTCGTACCCCTTTCGAGGATCAAGCCGAATAATGCCTCTAAGTGCAGAGTTCTAGAGTCTGAAAAAGTCTCCCTTGTCTTTAGCTTTAGCTCCCCTTATATATGCCCTCTAGGTCGGCTTAGACATCTCTCATAAATTTTCTTTTTCTTCTCGATCCTCATCATTATCTTGGAAACTCGATATTTATCTTCCGATTTCGCGAGATTTCACCTTATCTTGCAAGTAAGATAAACCGTCATAACATTGCTGGACTTGATTTCGAATGGAATCGTAAGTGGTTTTGGGTCGTGTTCTAGGCCTCTTCGGACCGTGTTCCAACTTAAACATTTTTACAATTTCTTTGAAAGTGTGCTCCTTGGTACGACGTTGATTCAACGAGGAAGTTCATACTCCTCGTATAGTTTAGCAATTATAGTGTTAAGTTAACCATCACCATTTTACGATAACTATAAAATTCATTCGAGAATATGGACCTTGACGGTTCTTATCGTAAGATTCCAATGGTAACTCCGATCGAGACGAAATGAGGAACTGACCTTGTCGAGGTTCAACGGAAGGCACAAGATTTGACCCAATAAGACAAAGGGGCAAAATTGGACGGAGTGCTTGATCCTACTCGCCAAAATGGCGAGTTAGATTGCTTCTAGCTTGACCCAACTCGCCATTTTGGCGAGTTGGACTGGTCCAACTAGCCAAGATGGCGAGCTGGATTGTGTGTGTGGCTCGGTCTTCTCGATAGTTTCCTCTCGCGAGGCAGACTGACCACTCTTCAGTAAAACGGGCATAACTTCTGATCTAACCGTTGGATTGCCTCCAAACCGGTGGCATTGGAAAGCTAACTCAAAGATCTAGCTTTTTTCAAAACATTAGCTTAATCGCACCATGGTAAGGTTCCCATCCATGTCCAAACATCTTACGAATCTGTGCAGTTCTGCATGAAAACCACTGTGATTGGTCCAACTCGCCAAAATGGCGAGTTGGTCCTTTAATTTTTTTTTTGTCCCAACTCGCCAAGATGGCGAGTTAGCCTTGTTTCCGAGTCCAACTCACCATCTTGGCAAGTTGAAAGTGCTCCAACTCGCCAAGATGGCGAGTTGGCCTTGTTTCAGGGTCCAACTCACCCTCTTGGCAAGTTGGAAGTGATCCAACTTGCCAAGATGGTGGTTGGTCTTGTTTCATGGTCCAACTCGCCATCTTGGCGAGTTGGAAGTGCTCCAACTCGCCATTTTGGCGAGTTGGTTGTCTTGCTTGGCCTGATTTGTTTGTCCGGTGAGCCTGTCGGTGTGTTCGGACAACTGAACCTTCGTACTCGTTTTCCGAGGCTTAGAGTAATCTTTCTCGAGGTCTTATTTTCTAGTTCCTTTTCGGAATTGATTTGAGACTCGATTTAGGTTTCTCGCACCTTTTTTATCTCTTTCTTTTTTAAAGAGGACATTTTCCGAGGACTTTCAGGCATTGATTCTGTCATGACCGATTTTGACCACAACAGTTAGCCCCCCAGCTCGTTAGAACCGTGAGCTTCTAGCGTAAGGTTCTAGTGCGCGGCTTGGCAAGTTAGGCAAGTTTGGCAGAATTAATGGTTGAAAAGATCCGTCGTAAGTGGTCTTTCACCCTCTTAAGAATGGAATGCGATAAGATTGGGGCTGCGCCTTATGACGGCTGCCTACGTACCCTTGATGGAGGGATCAATACTTTCGTAGTTCGTCTTGGAGTTAAGATTCTTACGACCTGTTTTCCAGCGAGACCTTTACAGTCTAATTGTGTGTTATGTAGAGATTATCGGGCATGTTGCTGCCGATGGCATTTTATGTTGGACTTTTATCGGCCTTGAGACTAGCCTCGTAGGTTGTTTGCTTCGGCCAAATGTGGCTGTATTTATGTTTTCGGGACTGACAGCGTGTGTCTTCGAATCCCAGCCGATTTGTGACTTCTTAAATGAATTGTGTTTCGCGTTTTATGAGTATGTTTGTATTCGTGTGAATGTAGAGGGAAGAGTACGAGTTGTCAACTCGTAATCTAACTCTGGGTGAACTGCTATATTCGTGACTTGTTTCGAGAGTTTTCCACGGCATGCAAGCTTGCGGGATTTCTGAAGATTGGCGAATAATAGCCAAGAGACAAATTTTGGGATCTCGTATCAGGGTGTTTGATACTATGCCTAGAGATGTTAGAGACCAGTGTGTTGGGTTTAGGGTAAGACCTAGGTCTAATCACGGCTTTAGGGGATGCGATGACTACTTCGACTTACGTTTCCCTTATCGTTTTCGACCTGATTCCGTCCCGCTTTAAAGTCCGCGATATGTTCTCGGCTTATACGACTTGTATGGTAGGAATCGAGCATCTCTTCGGGGACAATTTTTAAGTCCCCCGAAAGTGCTGACCAAAATTTTGGATTTCTTTTATAGCGTTATTACCATTGTGTCGGGTGTATGAGAGCTATCTCTACGAGATGGCTTAGTCTGTTTAGGACGTTTAGAGTTTGTTGTGATCAGCAACAAACTTATCGGTAGATATTACCGTTTTTGTTTCTTCGCGAAGGACAAGTGTTTTTTAAGAAGATGTTAGTACATATGACTGTCTGGTCTTCCAAGAAGGTGTTTTTATCGAGGAAGGTGTTTTTATCGAAAAAAAATATTTGGGCGTCTGCGACGTCTCGCGATGTAAAAGATTGGTTATTTCTTCGTATGCCTCTTTTCATGCTTGAAATGTTTGCGGGCTTGAAGAGTTTCTGTGTTGCAAGGGTTTAGTTTTAATCCTGCGTTTGAGAAACGTCTTGGTTTGTCTGCGGATGTTCGCAGCCAAAACTGTTATTCCAGTTTCGATGTTAAGTACTTTGATTTATGAAGGTGGGATTAGGACCAAGGGGCCGCATAGATTTGTTCCTAGGAAGAAGCGTTCACTGTGCTTCGTGAAGTCTTGGCCTTCCGGGGATTTGTTAAGGATGACTCGTATAACTTTAGGAGATTTGTTACGAGTGTTTCCTTTCATGCCGCGTTTTACGGGTAAACGTTGCGGGCTTTAAGTGAATTGTGTAGAACTTGGTCGATTATCGACAAGTTTAATTTTTCCGTTAACCGTTTGGTTGCTAGGACTGAATTTTGTTCTGAAAAATTTATCGTAAAATTTCCTCTCGGGTTTATACGACAAATAATTTGTGTAATCGTCACTTGGCATTTTACGACAAATCGTGGATCGTTTGTTTTTAGCCGTTTAGGTGATTGGAGAGGTGGTCGCTTGATTGCCTGGGATGAAGGTTGTGTTCAGCCGTACAGCCAAGGACGTTGTTGGTAAAGGACCAGACCATGGAACTTTTGTTTTAAGATCGTCCTGAAAAAGATGCCGAATTCTTGTTCGGGCTTTATGGAAGGCGTAGTTGGTTGAGGGCGAAAGAGCGTTTTCCGAGACTGATAGGCCAAGTACAGCGGAGTTTTCCGTGTTATGGCTGATGGTTGTTAAAAACGAGTTTCTACTTTGGGTTAAGTTATACCATGAATGTTTCGTATACTGTTTCCTTTAGTCGTATAAAATTGTTTCCTTTTTATCCAAGGAAGACGAATTTTAAGAGGCTTGACACAGAACCTTGCGGATTTGGTTGCTAGGTGATTTCCTGCTCCGATGTAGCCGAGGGAAGTGAGAGGTAGAAGTCAGCAATCTTCTTGAAGCTTCGTAAACATTATACAAAAAATTATCTATGACAGTTCTCCGTAAGGCCCGTTGTATCTATTTCTGAAAGTTGCTTTGTATGACTTGAATTGTTTGTACGGAGGATTTTTCGTGACAATATTGTGAGAGGGGCTTCTCATAGAAGTAACTAGAGAGTGTTTTTCGTAAATCGCTCGTGAAATTTGCGGAGTTGTTTTGTAGTAACACCGGTCTTGTTTTCCCGTAGGCTGTTTCGTATAAAACGTTTTGGTTATACGAAAATAATGGGTGACCAGTTTTACGAAGATATGAAATCGAAAATTTCAAAATTGCGATGTTTTCGCGGATTACACGGGACGCGTTTCTGCTTTGATTTCGATCTTTTGCGAAATTTCCTTGGAATCACCCATGGAGTTTTACCGAAGGTTATTTTGTTATGATCTAGTCGTGAGAACAATTTTTCGATGCTTTTCCGTGACTCACCAGGTTAAACGGACTCTGAAAGCAATGCTTTGGTGCTTAAAGATTTCTTGTATAATTTTGACTTTTATACAAAAATCATTTTATTAAGTCGAAAAGGTCTTCCGGACTTTTGGCCAATCATCGAGTGTTAGTTTGATACCGGTACAGGTTTTCTTCACGGATGATCGCAATAAGAGATGCTGTATAGTCCTCGAGATTCTGTTCATGATGGTGTAGATATGTTGCTAGCGTTTAGACGAATGTTAGATTGTCGTTTGCCTTTGTGGGAGGATTTTAATGAGGCGTTGGAATGCCTAAGTGTTTTTCTGCCTGTTATTGCGAGAGTTTGCTTTGTGTACGTTTTTTCTTTCGAGAATGGGAATGACTGACAATCTGGGTCAGTTTAAAGATGATGCCAGGATTGCAACTTGCTTGTTTTCAGGTTGACGACTTGGAATATGTCGATCTTTTATGAAAATTACTAGGAACGCATCGATTTTAAGATGATGTTTGTGTCTCCAGTTCTTTCTTTCTTTAGGTAGCGAGCTAAGTGTGTGTGGTGATCGTTTCTTGATTTTGCGAGAGTTTAGATCAGTTAGCAAGATCCGCCTGAACAGTTTAGGGAACAATAGATCGAGATAGGAAAAATCACCTAAGACTTAGTTCGCTAGACTATCCACCTAGATTCTAAGTTTCCTAAAGTTTATGGAAATCTCCAAAGCGTTTTTAGTTCTTTGTACCTTCCTACAAAAATTTCAAGTAGGACATACCTTAGTTTTCTCGAAGATTTGGATTTGCCTCTTCTCCGTTTTGCTTGCTTATTTCTCCTTCCTCTTCTCGTGTCTGTACGCCCTTTCCTATATTGGCGTTTGTCCTTTTAAACTTGACATTTATCTTCCCAACTTGACTTTTGTCCTCTCCTGCAAGTGAGAGATAGGCCGTCATAATATCATTGGGCTCGACTTCGTTTAAAATCATAAGTGGGTTATTAGTCGTGCTTTATACCTTTCTGGTTGTTTTTCGAAAACGTTTTTATGATTTCTTCGAAAGAGTACGAGAAAACAAGTCTTTGCGGTTTTTATCGTAAAGTTCCGGTGGTAACTCCAATCGAGACGAAACAAGAGGCGTCTTGATCGAGATTCGAAGGAGAACGCAAAGAAAGAGGCAAGGGCGAGTAAGATGCTCAAGAGGGTGAGTAGGATGCCCTAGAGGGCGAGTAGGAGAAAGCCGATGAGTTTAGGCGAGTCTTACTTGTTTTCGTCGTAAAATCTCAACGGAAACTCCGTTTGAGACAAACGAAAAGCATTCCGATCGAGATTTGGAAGAGATCAAAAAAGAGGAGCCCTTGGGGCTGGTCCAATTTGCCATTTTGGCGAGTTGGACTGATCCAACTCGCCAAAATGGCGAGTTGGATTGCGTGTATGATCCAACTTGTTTTTATCGTAAAATCTTAACGGAAACTCCGATTGAGACAAAACGAAAAGCGTTTCGATCGGGATTCAAAAGAGAACGCAGAGGAGTAGCCCTTGGGGCTGGTCCAACTCGCCATTAGGCGAGTTGGAGGGAGTAATGGCGAGTTGGACGTGGTCAACTTGCCCATGGCGAGTTGCCTATGGCGAGTTGCCCATGGCGAGTTTCCCATGGCGAGTTGCCCATAGCGAGTTGCCCATGGCGAGTTTTCCACGTCCATGGCGAGTTGCCCACGGCCGTTTCTCATGGCGAGATTTCCATGGCGAGTTGGAAATGGTCGGTCAAACTCGGAGAAGGCCGAAGCCGAGTCGGGGTTGCTTGCTGGTGACCTGGACGGTGGGGAAGTGACGGACGTCTCTTTTCCCGTTTTGTCGTTATTATTTTTTATAGGGAAGAATATTTCTCGTTTCCGTGGGATTGTTCTGTGGAGGTTTCGAGTGATTCAATGGAGATCAACTTTGTTCCTTCAAAAATTATTCGAATGAAATACAACAGTGGGTTATTGGCGATTCGACTTTCTGTTCTTCTATTTCCGCAAGTTAATCTAGGCTTTTCGCGCTGTTTTGAAGAGAGCAAGTATTATTTTTCCGAAAAGTTTTTCGGAATCAAACCCTTACGGACCCAGATTTCTCCAAATCGGTAACAAGACAAAATTTTCGGGGCTTGATAGATTTTATCGTTGCCTTTTCTGTTTAGACAGAGAAATCGTGGAATCGTTTCGGTGCTCTTTTGTGGCGAAAAGTCGTGACAAAGTTTTCTATTTTGTTGAACACTGCGGCGTTTGCGAAAGCGTTGGCCGTAGGAGCTTTCAGTGCTGCGAGTTTGTCTATCATATATCCAAATATCTTTTTGATCAAGTGTTTTGCAGCTGTGAGTAAGAGGAATCCGACTCCCCCTCCCTGGAGCGCCAAATTGTGGGAACCGAAATTCACCCCGACGATTTTTGTAAATTAAGGAAAGTCAAGAAATCCTAACTTTCCCTGAGCTCCCGGATTCTCTGCGAGAGCCAACGACAAGTGACCAAAAGAGATAACAAAATGAATTTATAGAAATAATAGATCTTATTTCGAATCCGCGTAAGAGCGTTGCGATCATTACAAAAGGTTATCAAAGATATGGCCGCAAGAGCTTCAGACAGTTCAATCCATCTGAAAACTTTAAACCAAGTTGAGACGCAGCTCGATAAGAAAGACGGAAAAGATACAGAAAAGGTTTTAAAGACTTTGGACTGGACCTTAAGAAAGGCTGCCTACGTACCCCTTTCGAGGATCAAGCCGAACGAAGTTCAGTTAGAAAGAATTGAACAAGAGATCGAACTGCCTGGGCGAGTTCGTCTAGTATGAGCGGAAGTCATAGAAACAGGCATGTCGAGAATAATGCCTAGGGTTCTAAGTGCAGAGTTCTAGAGTCTGAAAAAGTCTCCCTTGTCTTTAGCTTTAGCTCCCTTTATATATTCCCTCTAGATCGGTTTAGATATCTCTCGGAAATTTTCCTTTTTCTTCTCGATCCTTATCATTATCTTTGAAACTCAATATTTATCTTCCGATTTCGCGAGATTTTACCTTATCCTGCAAGTAAGATAAACCGTCATAACATTGCTAGGCTTGATTTCTAATGGAATCGTAAGTGGTTTTGGGCCGTGTTGTAGGCCTCTTCGGACCGTCTTCCGACTTGAAGGTTTTAACGATTTCTTTGAAAGTGCGCTCCTCGGTGCGACGTCGATTCAACAAGGAAGTTCATACTCCTCGTATAGTTTAGACGATTATGGTGTTAAGTTAACTGTCGCCGTTTTAAGATAACTATGAACTTCATTCGGGAATATGGACCTTTACGATTCTTATCGTAAGATTCCAATGGTAACTCCGATCGAGACGAAACGAGGGACTGATTTTGTCGAGGTTCAATGGAAGGCATAAGATTTGGTCCAACTAGAAAAAGGGGAAAAATTGGACGGAGTGCTTGATCCTACTCGCTATTTTGGCGAGTTGGACTGGTCCAACTCGCCAAGATAGCGAGTTGGATTGTGTGTATGGCTCGGTCTTCTCGATAGCTTCTTCTCACGAGGCAGACTGACAACTCATCAGTAAAACAGTCATAACTTCTGATCTAACCGTTGGATTGCTTCAAAACCATGGGCATTGGAAAGCTAACTTAATGTTCTCGCTTGTGTCAAAACATCAGCTAAATCGCACCATGGAAAGGTCTCCATCCATGTCCAAAAATCTGAAGCATCTGTGCAGTTCTGCACGAAAACCACTGTGCTTGGTCCAACTCGCCATTTGGCGAGTTGGGAGTGATCCAATTCGCCAAAATGGCGAGTTGGCCATGTTTCTTAGTTCAACTTGCCATTTTTGCGAGTTGGGGTGTTCCAACTCATAAGATGGCGAGTTAGTCCTTTTAAGAATTTTTTTTTTTGACCCAATTCGCCATCTTGGCAAGTTGGCCTTGTTTCCGATTCCAACTCGCCATTTTGGGGAGTTGGTTGTCTTGCTTCGCCTGATTTTTTTACCGGTGAGTCTGTCAGTGTGTTCGGGCAATTGAACCTTCGTACTCATTTCGTTATCCGAGCCTTAGAGTAATTTTTCTCGAGGTCTTATTTTCTTATTCCTTTTCGGAATTGATTTGAAATTCCATTTAGGTTTCTCGCGCTCTTTTTATCTCTTTCATTTTTAATGAGGACATTTTCCGAAGACTTTCTGGCATTGATTCTGTCGTGACCGATTTTGACCCCAACAAATACTCCCCATTCTTTTTAATTCTTCTCAGATCCCCCTTTCGAATTCATTTTTTAAAAACGAAATTATTGTTTTGTAAATCACGTTTTATGAACAGTGATTCTCCGTTAACCAAAACCCGACTGACCCGACTCAGTTAAAAAGAAAAAATCAATTTGGGGGCAAATTAAAATTAGGGTTGAGTTCGTCTTTCTCACGAACGACAACAACGACGAGAACAGAGAGAGAGCGAGAGAGTGTAACGACAAAGACAAGCTTAAAGGAGAACGATGAGGAGACACGATTTCAGCTCTTTCATCTATGTCAAACAAAATCAATTAGAACTCTAATATAGGATTTCAGTTCTTTCATCCGTCGTCAACTATCATCGGCTATAAGTCTAATATATGATATATACTTGTGCAATACGTAACAGCTGGTGCCTCTTGTCATAATTCAATATGAACACAACCAGTTTGATGTGTCACCATTTTATCTCCTTGAAGCATTTCCGATGGGAGGGTTTTATTGTATCAATTTATATATATTATTTATTATAAGCTACGCATGAATAAATAATAAGTTACGCATGGGAGGCACCGTTCTCTGTTTATATCGTAGCCTGTTGGAAAGGTATTTTGCTTAAAACCATTTTATCATGGGTTCGAGGCTTAAAGTGTGCTTTTTTTATTAAAATAATGGCAAAATCGTAAATAATTATCTTCTTCATTTAGTTGTCGACTAGAGTTTCTGCAATTTTACAAATCTGTCACGATTCAATGAAATCTCATGTTTTTCTCATTAGTTTCTCACTAAACCTGTAAATCTCACATCAAGAAATCGATTCCAATTATTTAAACTCCGAAAAATGTTTTTTTTTTTTTTTGAGAAACCGATTTCTTCACCGCTTGACTTCCGCTGAGTGTTGAGCCGGAGCATTATCGCCCTCCATATCTCCGTTTTCGAACATACCGTTAAATACATGTCTAACTTTCTTCTCTATTTCTTTCTTTTGTAGTTTTGTATCGGGTCGAGTCCCCCATTTTTTTTTTAATTGGGTCGGGTCAGGTGTTTATGGTTCGGGTTCTGGTTAATGGGGAATCACTGTTCGTAAAACGCGTTTTACAAATATAATTTTTGTTTCAAAATTGAATTAGAGAGGGGGATTTTGTAAGAACTAAAAAGAATAGGGGGTTTCGTAAAGAGATTTTATATCACTGGATGGTTTTGTCAAGAGCTTGATAGTATAGATGGGAATAAGTAGGGTTGTGGTGTTTACAGAAGGTTTTAGGCAGTCATCACAAAAGTTTTCAGCTCACCTATAGACTCAGTATATCAAATTAATTGACGTACATGCAGTTGTTATCTCATGCATGAAGAATCACAGCTTTTTGATTATATGATGAACTTGTAGTCCGTTGAAAAGAAATTTGTCATTGAAAATTCTTTGAGCGTGTGTTCTAAGCTTGATTTGTCCATAAGGAAAGGAAACTCAAAATTCCATGTAAGTATTCAATTCACTATAGACTTATATAGTAGTTTTACTATGTATAAACAAATCTTCGCATGAAGATGATCCAAAATGGATGAACATTCCCAATTGGGATTGTCGTCTCACTGGTTCATTTTATATAAAATATTTCATAATTATTTGAACGCAATCTTTTATCCTTAGATTTAGATTTATTCAAAAGAAAATAGTTTGTAATTATTTGGACAAAATCTTTATGTAAAGATTTATCCATATGGACACAATATTTATCCATAATAGTTTTTTGGACTCAGCCGTTGAATTTTGATTTACCCAAAAGTATTAAGATGCTTTGTCTTTTAAGATTTATTCAAATATGAATTCAATCTTCTAGGATTTGTTCAAAAATATAATGAACTTAACCTTTTAAGATTTATTCAAAAGTATTATGAATTAAATTTTTCTAAAATAAATCCATATTTCACATGACTTGTTTAAGAGCTTAAATTTTGTAGCTCGTCAGTGAAACTATGATTGAATCTATTCTCGTAATACAAACAGTCATAAGTATTAAGAACTCAATTCGATCAAGCGATTAAAACTTTTAAATCGCAATAGACGTTCCCAGAATCGCGTAAAGCGTTCTTAAAAGTTTAGTCGTTCCCAGAACTCGTCTTAAAAACGTTCTTAAACGCAATTTTTATCTAAAAATAGAACGTTTTTATGTTTAGAAACACGAGATCGCGAACCTGTCAAAGACTGTCGTATAAATCGTTTTTTGATACGATTCATTTTATAGATCAAAACGTTTTGCAGAATAGCTAAAAAGCATTTGCAATATTCAATCCGATTTAAGCGATAAGCAGAAAGCGGATTTATTGAGTTAAGATTGTAAGACCGTGAAAGTCCTGATTGAAAATCACAAAACAGAAATCGTATGAAACGATAATATAGATGAAGAGAACGTTTTAAAAATCGATAAAGAAAAGACGAATTCACAGAGTTGAGATTTGATCTCCTTCCTTAACTAAATAAATCGCCTGTAATGTGTGACGGTTCTATGCGATTTTTGAATCCCAGGATACAACTGTGACGAGACTGTTTCGCAACACTCGAAAACAGAATCTGACGAACTATAACTATTACGAATACTCTCGAAACTTACTTAAGAAAAAAGAACTACTATCTAATTGCTGGAACTACTATCTAATTGCTTTGAAGCGTGTTTGTTTTTTCTATGTCTCTAGAATGAAGAGACTAGATGTCTATTTATATGGGTATGAGTTACGTGATCACCAAAAAATAATCTTGTGAAAAAGTAAAATAATATTCATGAATAGAAGTATTCCATATTTATTATAGAAGCATAACATAATTAATTGAGAAGTATTCCATTATTATTTGGACGCAACTTTACATTTTTCCAAACATATTATAAGAAATATTCTACAATTATTTGAACACAATCTTTACATTTTTCTAAAATAATATTGGAAACCTTCCGTAATTATTTGATAATAAATTTGTAAGATTTATCCTTTTTCCATAAAATCAATTTCCTATATTACTTCATAATAGACATATTTTTACACTATCCATTAGGTTTATAAAAATTATATTTACGATTATTTAATTTTTTACTTAGTCAATTAGACTTTTAAAAAATTAGTTCCAACAAAGCCAACTAAATCCAGAAGCGAAAGGCAGAAGTACCTGCAATCCAAGAAGACAAAACAACAGCATTCATTGAAAAACTTCTCTCCTTATACTTAATCCTCCTTTCCTATTTTCCCTATAGTCGACTTGACCTATTAAGATGGACAAGATGTTGGGCTCTGCTAAACGAATCGGATCTTTTGGACTGATCTTCAAAGGTCATCGGGCTCTTAACCCGTTCTTTTGGACCAAGCTTTCTTATTGGACATGTCTTGTAGAGGGCTGTGATCTCTAAGAATTGAGCATTCATCTGGAGTATTATGCATTTGAAGAATAATTTTTCAGCAATGGTGACAATTCAAGATATTAAATCTTACGAGTTGTGGTTTGGGTTCACTTTAAAATATTTTTCTTTCTGCTAATTCTGAAATTTTAATAACGCATTTGATGCGTGAAATAGACAAGAACACTTTTTCATTTTGCGGGATTTAAAACTACAGCTATTTTTGATTTAATCAATTGTGTTATCTAGTGTCTGTACCAAACATGATTGTAATCCTCTCGGTTTTAATATATTCGGGTCAGGCCCGGCTCAATGTTTTTGCAGGCACTGTGTCTTATATTAAAATAGCCATATTCAAAGTTTTGGTTAAAATAAGATAAAACCAATATGTGAAAAAGCGGTGACAAGTTAAGATTTGGGGTTTGAAAAACATCAAATAACTTAAGATAAATACTTTTTCTTTTAAAAAATCATTTTATAGATACGTTCTTACTAAGAATTTTCATGCCCCGTGTGTAAACCTAATAATTTTAAATATATTTTATCTTAATTTGAAAAGAATATTTGATTTACATTTGAACATTACTATTTTATATCTTAATTTTATCGATGTTGAGATAAAATAACAGATTTAATTATATGTAGTCTTTTTTGGTTTTGATTAGGTTTAATTATTTATTTATTTTATTAAACATTTGATAAAATTAAAATTCTATGGACTAAGAATAATATTTATTTATAGGATAATTACTGTTTATTTAAATATGCATATTATCCCGTAGATTTATTGATAGATTTTTAATATATATATATATTAATAAATTTTAGATTTTTATTATAGTTAAAATATTTTAAACTTTTAAAAATAAATATGTTTATTTACTGAATTAACAGATAAATTTAAATAAATTCCAAATAAATTTATTAGTGTTTTTAGTTTTATATTTATAAGGTACACTTAACAAATAATTTATATATATATATGTATTTGTTTATACCAATTTTAGAAATATTAGCAAAAATTAGTTATTACTATATTTCAAAAATTTTAACAAACAATTTAAAAGAAAATTTGCATTAATTGTTTAGATGTCAAAGTTATTAGTTATTACCTTATTTAACAGATAATGCGAAAAGAATAAACATTTATAAAGGAAATTATATAAATCATAACTATGTGATTTCATGTCATAAATTCTTGAAGCCACATAATTTTTTATAGTGACATGTAATCTTTTTTTTAGCGAGAAAGAATATGGCGATGAAATTTGTCAAATTAACTTCTCAAATAATGTTGAGAAGATAGTTGATTGGTTGCTCCTTTCATAGAGGCTTGTCTTCATATTTTCTTGAGCCGCTATGATTGTTGAATGATAAATTTTTGTTGAAGTCTTGGACCGTGGATCTTTTAAGAAATTTAAGCCAAATAAACATGTATTTTAGCTTTCCCTAAAAATCCATCTCTACCATGCTTCCCTATGAGTACCATTTGGATGGATCTCTACCGCTCCAGCTCGGTCGCTCTTTTCTTAGAATGAAACTGTTAGATTCGGGCTTATCATAAGTTTCCAACTTAAATCAATTGGTGATAAGTGGATTGACTCATTTCTCTTATATATTACTTAAGACCCCTTCCAACTTCTGATTTGTGAGACTTTATTTCTAATACGCTTCTTATAGATGATTGCTCTTTAGGCATCAATCTTGGAATGTTCATTCAAGGATTGATAGGCCAACTTTGGTCCAGATAGATGTGGATCGGGTTAGATTATATGGATTGGACTCTGATACCATGTTAAGTTAGATAGGCTTCCAACTTAAAATCTAATTGGTGATAAGTGGATTGGTCAATCTCTCTTATATATTACTTAAGATCCCTTCCAACTATTGATGTTAGAGATTTTGTCTCTAATAGAAACATCCCATCACCTCACCTTTGAAGATTATGGTGACAGTTCCTCCGCTATTATAGTATAGGCCTCCTTGCGATCCGCTGCTGAAAACGCCATCGAATTGAAGCTTTTTCTCCCGCCAATCCACCAGAACCTCCAGACCCACCAGACACTTCCATCATCTTTACTCTTTTCAAATCCTTGTCACCTTGTCCAGATCTTCTCCCTAAGCTACCAAATTCCTAGATCTGATGCTTTCTTTTCCAATGATTACGACTAAAATTAATAGTGGTGGTGCTGCTGCTTTTGCATTCACTGATGACATTACTTTTTCCTAGTGGCATTTCTTTTTTGTGGTATGAAGTTCGTATCTTTGTCAGAGCGTTTGTTTGGTCTTCTCTTAGCTCATGTCTCGGCCTCCTCTTCCCCATCTGCTTACAGAATTTCATGACCACCTTAGCTCTTTATTCTCCATTTACTCCTCTTTTACTTAATTGGATGCAATGGTTGATGTATGGGTGACATTAGATTTGCGGTTATGAACCAATGGACTCAGTGTCTTTTGGTTATACCTTTTTGCCTTTTAATGGCTTTTATGTTTGCTTTGTTGTGATTCCTTACTGCAGCATGTAGTTCTGTTATTGTACCAAACCTGGCTTTTGGTGCAGCGATTGTGAGTTTCTCTTCTTGGTGGCAGTTGAAGGAGGAAATCACTGTGATTTGTTTTCTTGGTGAATATGGTTACAGCGGGTATGATTCTTGGCTCATGGTTGGAACAGTTTCTTTACCCAATATTTTCCCAAATATGGAGTAAAGAGGATGAACAAGCATCACTGGTATTGCAGGATCTTCCTCCTCGCCAATGTTCTTCTCTCCATTTAGTGGAGTGTTTGTGACTCTGTGGGTTACACTAAATATAATCAATCAAGAAAGTTATGAAACTTTTGTGATGTAATTTCTGATGTTTACTTGTTGAGACTTATATTTCCATTCCATTCTAAGTGTCATGTTGAGTGGCGGAGCCAGTAACATTTTGTACTGGGGTTAAAAAGATTTTAGTGGGGATAAATTTTTATTTTTGGTTAGGTCAATATATTTTTTCTTAAACAAAACAACTATTTTAAAAATTTTATTAAATAAAATAAAAAACTTTTAAAAAAGAATGGGGTCAGCTGACCCCACTCCTTCTCAATTTCCTTCGCTGACCCCACTCCTCCTCAATTGCCTTCGCCCCTGAGTTGTTTATATTCGACTTTACTTTTTTGCAGTTTTGTTGTATTCTATTTTGGTGGGGCTTAAATTCTTCTACGTTAAATATACATTTTTGGTTTGATAAATTTTTTATTAATGAATTTAAATTGTTGTTTTTCGATTCTCTGCTTTTGCATTGTTGACACACCTTGATTTTTTGCAATCAATTTTGTAGTGAACAATCACAATAAAATAAAGAACCCACATAATTTTATTGAAAACATTTTAAAATGAAAACCATTTGTTTATATGTATGTATATTGCCTCAATAAAAATCATTACGATTTTATTACAAAAACAAGATATTAACAAATAGATAAAAATGTCAGGAAGCAATCGTCTTTTGTCGTTCATATGGATGCGGAGTTACCAGTTTGGTTTACAGAGTCAGTTTGAATCTGTTCTAGTTGATGACAAAAAAAAAGATAAAAATGCTTAGTTTAGTATATTTTAACCTAATGTTAAATAAATGAAATTTACTAAATTGTATATACTTAAATATATGTAGTTAAAATATATAAATATTAAATAAATTATAATTAGGGAAAATTTCCAAAACGGAACAAAAAACAACATGTTTGTCCCTTTGGTATAAAATAATTTTTATCCATTTTGTCTCCCTTTTACTCTTTCAATTCCTGAAACTTAGTGAAATAAATAGTTTTATGAATCAAAAAATAATTAAAAATATAAACAATTAATAAAACATCCATATACACAAACTCGTATTCTTCTTTTGTTGAAAAACTTGATAAATAAAATATTAAAATTACGTTCTACTAAAAGTAGAATTCGTCTTCTACGAAAATGGGATAGTAGAAAACGAATTCCAGATTAAACAATTTCATCTGGATGCGGAGTTACCAGTTTGGTTTACAGAGTCAGTTTAAATCTGTTCTAGTTGATGACAAAAAAGATAAAAATGCTTAGTTTAGTATATTTTAATCTAATGTTAAATAAATGAAATTTACTAAATTGTATATACTTAAATATGTGTAGTTAAAATATATAAATATTAAATAAATTATAATTAGGGAAAATTTCCAAAACGGAACAAAAAACAACATGTTTGTCCCTTTGGTATAAAATAATTTTTATCCATTTTGTCTCCCTTTTACTCTTTCAATTCCTGAAACTTAGTGAAATAAATAGTTTTATGAATCAAAAAATAATTAAAAATATAAACAATTAATAAAACATCCATATACACAAACTCGTATTCTTCTTTTGTTGAAAAATTTGATAAATAAAATATTAAAATTACGTTCTACTAAAAGTAGAATTCATCTTCTACGAAAATGAGATAGTAGAAAACGAATTACAGATTAAACAATTTCATCTATTAGAACCAACAATTTACTTTTATTTAAAATTCTAAATATAGGGAATGCGAATTCAGCTAATTATAAAGATAGCTACATTTCTATTGAATACAGTTTCTACTTTTATGAAGTATTCTACAATTTTCGGAATGTGAAATCTAGACAGTGCTCGAATGTCTACATGAGGTAGAAATTGCATTCAGGATTTTTGTCATGGTTTAACACAGTGTAGGAGGTGGCTTCCACGGATAAGAAAACCTGTTTTTTTTTTTTTGCGAAAATTAAAGAAGTTTCAGTTAAGAAAATATTCTAACTTCCTAAAACATGTTTTGATCGATTCTCGCTGTCAAAATATCAAGAAAAAATGATTTTGCCTTTTCTTCTTCATCAATCTATGATTTCTCCATAGTTTGTCTTGTGATTTTCACAAACTCTTGTTCTCTGAGGCATATCCGTACAACATGTGGTTTTTGAGAATTAGGTGCAACCATAGGATGGGTTTTTCGGCTGATGACAAGGGGGTAGGCTACTGTTATTGGAATCAAGTTCCTCTCGACAGAGAGAGAGAGAGAGAGAGAGAGAGAGAGAGAGAGAGAGAGAGAGTGAGAGAGAGAGAGAGAGAGAGAGAGAGAGAGAGAGAGAGAGAGGAGAGAGGAGAGAGAGAGAGAGAGAGAGAGAGAGAGAGAGAGAGAGAGAGAGAGAGAGAGAGAGAGAGAGAGAGAGAGAGACCAAATAGTATTAGGATTACGGGATATTTGGGGTCTTTTGTTCTCTTTTTTATTATTTTTAAAAATTTCTTTTGCCTTTCTAAAACCTTTTATTTGTACATTTCTCATTAAAATTTTTAAAATTTGTTTTAATTTGTGTTTAATTTGATTAATGAAGGGTTAGTTTTGGGATTATGAAAAATATTATATTATAGGGACAACTTAGTGATGGTATTATACTAAGGGGATAATCTGTTTTTGTTGTTGTTCGGTTTTAACAATTTTCCCTTAAAGTTATTATTTTCTATGTATTTATATCTGGATTTAACTATGACCTAATGAAATCCTAATTTAAATTTCATTTTTAATCGATAAATATTTGTAAAATGTAATATTTTCATGATTTAATATTTTTCTATAGAAAATTTATAATTTTCATCTTTCAGTAGTTTTTATGTTTATTAGCTTGATAAATTTTTTGGAACATTTATATATTTTCAATTACAATGTTATTTCCTTAATTTTTACATAGATTGTTTTGGTAATGTTAAGAATGTAACGTATAGACCTTACAATTATTAAAAATATTGAGATAATTTTTTTACTTTTAACATTTTTAATACAATTTTAAAGTTGTGTAAACCAAATTTTTGAGTTGTAAAAAAAATTGTTGCTATAATTTAAATAAGTCGACTTTTACAACTGAAATTAATAATGTTAAGAATTTTAATTTGGCTTCCAAATTTTTGTCTTGATTTAAAAGACTTTAATGGATCTCACTGACACATAATTTGTTGCCCTTTTAACATTATAAGCTTCTTAAATAATGAATAAGATAGGAGTGATAAAAGTTAAGAAAAGTTTCAGTATATGGAATAAAATCGTTAAATTAGGAGGCTCTTATATTACTACTGTTCTCATCATATAAAATTGGGAAGATATCGTATCTGTGAGAACCAAAATTCGCACTATCGATTTCCTTCAATTTGGAAAAGTTAGGAAAACCCTAATTTCCCAGAGATCCCGGATGTCTGTTAAACCACAGGCCAAGCAATCAGAACACAATAGATATCAATGAAAAATACGAAAAAAGCGAAAAGAGAGCAAAATAGGTCTTATTCCGAATCCGTGAATGGCGTTACAACAAAGGTAAAGCCTTGGCTGCGAGAGCTGTCGGCGTGTTTCCTAGTTCAGAAAACCAAAGACTTGTGAAAAACCTAGTTGAGTCGCAGCTCGATTCTAGAAAACGGAAAATTGCCTATTGCTCTAAGTGCTAAGTTTTTTGCTGTGAATGCGGATCCTTTTGCACCTTTGACATGGACGTCCTTATATACTTCTTCTAAGGCGGTTTACCCTTTCCCTTTCTGTTCTTGGTCGAGTTTATCGCTTCGCGGGAATATTCCATTTTTCTCCGATCTTCGTGTTTATCTTTGGAAACTTTACATTTATCCTCCAAACTTGACATTTATCTTCTTATGCATGAAAAAGATAAACCGTCATAGGATCGAGAGTGGGTTTCTAGTCGTGTTTTTGGTCCCCTTCGGACCGTCTTCCGACTTAAGCATTTTCTCGAGTCTATCGAAACGACGCCTCTTTTAGAAATGACTTCGATTTATGAAAATTTGAACTTATCGTGTAGTGGAGGCAGTCCAGTCGACCGTTGCCATTTTACACGATCGATTAGAATTTCATAAACGGAAACAAGTTCTCGCAGATTTTACCGTAAAATCCAGATGATGACTCCGATCGAGATAGAACGAGAAAGGACTTGACTTTGTTCCAAAGAGTAAAGCTACGAGGATGGGACGAAGGTCGATTGGGCAACCTTACTCGCCCGGATGGTGAGTTTAGCTCCCCTCCTTGTCCAACTCGCCAACTTGGCGAGTTGGGAGTGTCCATCTCGCCGAGATGGCGAGTTGGTCTTCTTCTTTTTTTTTCTTTTAAAGCAACTCGCCCACTGGGCGAGTTGGGGGTGTCCCAAATCGCCAAGTTGGCGAGTTCGTCTTGTTTCTGGTCCAACTCACGAACCTGGCGAGCTGGAAGTCTTCCAACTCGCCGGGATGGCGAGTTGGTCTTGCTTCGAGACCAATTCGCCAATCGGGCGAGTTGGAGGTGCTCCAACTCGCCGAGATGGCGAGTTGCTCTCGTCTTGGGTTCAACTCGCCAATCTGGCGAGTTGGAAGTGCTCCAACTCGCCGGGATGGCGAGTTGGTCTTGCTTCGAGTCCAATTCGCCAATCGGGCGAGTTGCCCTGGTCTTGGGTCCAACTCGCCAATCTGGCAAGTTGGAAGTGCTCCAACTCGCCGGGATGGCGAGTTGGCCTTGCCTCGGGTCCAACTCGCCAGGATGGCGAGTTGGTCTTGCTTCGCGTCCAACTCGCCATCTTGGCGAGTTGGTTGCCTTGTTCGGTTCGGTCCGTTTGTCTGGTAAGTTCGTTGATGTTCTCGAACGATCGAACCCTCGCTCTTGTAAGTCGTTCGAAGTTTACGATTGATGAAGGACTTTTCATGTGTCCTATCAAATGTTGTAATATAAATGATGTCAATTCAATTCTAAGTGATTATCAAGCAAAGGGAAAACAAGACTTTGCTTAATCTAAGTGCAATCAAGATGAGAGGATGATTATAACTAAGACAATACTAAAAATGCAAATAAAAGATTGAACTTTCTTTCTCAATGAGGCAAAGGGATCCTTGGGACAAGGGAATTAACTTTGGGTGATCAAGCTTCAATCTAAGATGGCAGCAACACAATCAATCTAACACCTTAAGCCTAGACACAATCTTAAGAAAGCTCTATGGTCAAGAAGAATGCTCATTCACTAACATATCTCAAGCATCAAATGGTCATTGGTTGAATAATATGCAAGCAATCATTAAGAGCAAGTCTACTAGCAATCCTAGCTCCTTTAACATCAAAGGTCTTTGGCAAAGATAAGCTAAAAACATTGAAGAGTTGGTTCAGGCATTTCATCATACACCTTGTGGGCAGGAAATGCCTAAAGACCTATTTTGATATGGTGTAGACCAAAATGGCATTAAGAACCCTCAACAAGCAAGGATCAAGAAGGATTTAAAACTAAAACATCTTAGATTTACACCTAATCACACTTAGCCTCCCAAGCCCATGAATCCTAGATAGATCTACTCACTAATAGCCATGGAAAACCTTAAAACAAGTGCTGATTGAAGGCTAAACATGATTAGTGAGAAGGATAATCTAATAAACACAAAAGAAATGAGATGAAAAGGATCAAAGATCCAAGCTTTCTTCAAGATCTAAAAGTGTTTTTGAGAGAAAAGAAGTTCTTCTCCTCAAGGAGATTACATAAGTATTTATATGAGGCTTGAAAGCCCTTAAAAACATTAAAAAATGACTAAAATGGCCCTGGGGTCATTAAATCTCGGCCAGACATAATAAAAACGCTCAGGGTAGAGTCCCGGATCCAACCCGAGCATCCTGAGCCGCCCAGAACAGTCCCTGTCCGAGCCGTCCAGCCGCGTGGGTAGGCTGTCCCGAGCGTCTCGAGCGTCCCGACCCGCGCGTTTCTGTCCCTGTCCGAGCCTGTCCTGTCTCGCGCACTCCAGGCCACGCATGAGCCGTGTCTGTTCCCTTCAGGCTGCGCTGGTATTGTGCTCCGCGCATGCTTGGCCATGCACCGGCCCATGTCCTGGCTGCCATCCCGCGCGGGTCATGTGTCCCGAGCGTCCCATCCGCGCATCATTATGTCCGTTCTTGCCTGTTCCTGGTGTGTCCCGCGCGGGTACTCTATCCCGAGCAGTCCAGGCCGCGCGTCCGGCCTACCATCTCTTGTCCGTCCAAGCACCCGGGTCAGTGTTCCTGATCTATCTCGCGTCCCGGCCGTCCTGGTCTCGTCCAAGGAGTGGTCTTGATAATGCTTTGGCTTGTCCTGACCTTGGCCAAACTCCATTCTTCATCTTTTTGAATCACAAAGCTCCCAAACACCTCCAATCACTCCTTAGCTCGTTCCAACACCTAATAAGGACATATGAATGCAATATGAACCTAAAGATGCCTAATGCCTAATCTAAATGATCAAAATGCACAAGATATGGATGCTAAAACATGTAAATATGCAAGACATCAACTCTCCCACACTAGACCTTTACTTGTCCTCAAGTAATCTTTTCAAAGTACAAGGGGGAGAGACATAGAGATGGAAGCAAAGCCAAAAGGAACACTCATAGCACTCAACTTGAAATCCTAAAGAAACATAGCAAATAGCATGAGCAAAACTCTCTTATTATGCTCTTGCTTCACAAGGCCTACCAATTACTCTTATGCCTCTACACAAGATGCAATGCTTATCAACCAACAAGTTCTCTTAACCAGCCCTCACATTGACTCACACACACACACACAAGGTGAAGTCTCACAAATGGGCACATGATCTCAATCATTTGGCTAGATGATCAAATGGTCTAATATGGATGAAAATGAGGGTTCAATGCATCTTTTTAAGGTGGCTATCACTCAAGAATCAAGGAGCTTGATCATTATGTAAAATTTATCTAAGACTAGGAGCAATTCATGCATACATGGATCCATCCTCATCATTCTACCCATTCTTAAGTGATTACAAGTTCTACACCCTTTCCATTCATCCCATAACCCAATAATGAAAAACATTCTCACATCACTCACCCAATGAACATTTTCTTTCTCATGATTCACCCACTAGGGACCTCTATTCACTTTTCTAAGCTCCAACTCTTTTAGTTTTCCCTTCCCCACTATCTTATTGAATTTTTTTTCTTTTCTTTCTTTTTTTTTTTTTTTTTAATGGAGGGGGAAGGTCAAAACATCAATCAAGAGCTTCTTATATTTCTATTCTAAGCCCCTAAGGTTTTTTCTTTCTCAACACATTCTTTTGTTCATCATTCTCAACATTGCCACAACCCAAACCCAAGATATAAACCTTTAAGGAACAAAAACCCCACTCACCATCCTAGAAGCTAACTCAAATGAGGACCCTGTGCTAGGAAGAGATGAGAACAAATCCATGTCGCTCCCAATACTCTCAAGTTTTGCACATGACAAGCTATCAGAAAAGGCCTCACTCATGCAAATCAATGTAGGCTTCAAAGAATGGATAGGGTTCAAGGGTATGGAAGTGCCATTTGGGTTAACAAAGAGTGGTATAATGGGAAAGATAACCCAAATGTGTATGAGATCCATGATCAAGTATGGAAATGCCCATTTGCAAGAAAATTAAGTTCATTCAAGTCCAAGTTCAGGATGGAGCTGGTCTTAAGAACAATGCCAATATCAAGCAAGCAAGCAAGTTTCAAGAAGAGTTTTCAAGGCTCAAAGCATGCAAGCCTTTCAAAAGATGCTTAAGCTACTTGATATGCTTAACTAGGGTGTCAAATTCAGTGCAAACAAGTGTTCTTTACAAGGCAATGCTCCATGTGCAAGTGAATGCAACCTAAATGCTCTAGACTCAATCTTAAGGATGCAAGTGATGCAATCTACATGATTCAAAAATTTTAAATTTTTGTTGGTTTTTCTATGCATATATGAATGTACAATGCAATGCATGAGACTCTCAAACACAAAGCAAACATGATCAAATACTTGATACCTCCCCCACACTTAAATCACACAGTCTCTGTGTGAGTAAGAATGAAGGAGATACCCCAACAAGACAAAAGCAAATGTATATACAAGAAGGGTTGGAGTGATACCACATAAGGAGTGTTGGGAGTGGTGCTTGGTGTTTGGGCTAGGAGCTGGCTTGGTTCATAGAAACTAGAGGAGGCTGCTACATGGCAATCATGGGGCTCATGTGGTTCACCATCTTTCTTCTCTCCTCTAGTGCTTGGCTCAACTGAAAACCTTGACCACTTTTATTAAAAGGAAAATTGAAATTTCAAAAACTATGTACAAGGATAACCATGGGACTTCCTCCCAAGTGAGCTTGTTTTGAGTCACTAGCTTGACTACCTTGTCTTTTGAACTAGTGAGAAGGAGGATTCTTCCCACCTTCAAGTGTGATGGTGAGGACCTGGGAGAGAAGCTCTTGAAGCTTGATTGGGTCATCTTGGAGCTGAGGAGTGATGATGGCTCTAGCACTTGAGAATGGTGTGGGCTTGCCCTTATGCTTGATCTTGTACTCAAGGACACCATTTTTGAGCTGCTTTGGATGGAGAGTGAGGGTGTGTGGGAGAAAATCAAGAGGTGGAGGATGAGGCTCTTTCACCATCTTCTTCTTGCCATGAGTGGCCTTTGAGGCTCCACTCATCCCCTCTGTTTTAGCACTTTCCAAGTGCTCATCACACAACTCTTTTGAAGACTCTGCATCAAGACCTTCTTTCTTACCACCAACCACTTCATCTTGGGGCTTCTCAACAGCTTGTGCATCACAAGTGATTGTCCCACACTAGCCTGATTCCATTGGAGGTTGGAGAGGATAGGAGACAACTTTGTTGACATGCATGAGGGTGACCTTTTTGTTGGGAAAGTCAATGCAAGCTCCAACTGTTGTGAGGAAAGGAGTGCCAAGGATCAAAGGGACTCTATCTTCAGATGCCATCTTCAAAACAGTGAGGTCAATGGATATGGTGCAAGATCCAATCTTCAAAGGGAAGTCCTTGATGATACCAATTGGGGTTGTGGAAGAAGAATCCCCAAAGGTGAGAGAAGAGGTATCTGGTTCCATGCTTTCAATCCCAAGACTCTTCACCATAGCCATAGAAATCACATTCACACTTGAACCACTATCAACAAGAGCATCATCCATAGTTAGTTTTCTAAGGGAGCAAGACAATGTAAACTTCCCTTGAGACCCAAGATTAGGGAGGGACTTGGGAGGGATTGGTGGATCAATCTTCAGAATTGAGATGTCTAAAAGCTCAGCCCCTTCAGCTTGGTGGTTGAGAATGTCCTTGATGAGCATCATCTGGACATAAGCTTCACGCATACCCGAGATCTCTGGAAGCTTGACTCCAACATCACTAAGATCTTTCCTGAACTTTGAGATCACCTTCTTTTGAGCTTTGGTGAGAACTCTGTGGAGAAAAGGGAGCTTATCATAGGGTGATAGCTCAACCTCAGTTTCTTCTTTCTGTACTTCTTTCTGTTTGAGGTCAACACTCTTCTCAATTGGTGTCTCAACCCTAGGCTCATCAACCCTAGGCTCATCAATTTTCAGAATCCTTCCTTGAACCTTCTTGGCAGCTTCCTTCACAACCCTAGCCTCAGTTGTGGCTACAACCAATCTCTGAACATGCTCAATCTGAGATCCAAGCACTAGCCTCTCAATCTCATCAACCTCTTTCTCATGATCACTCAGCTCAATCCCTGGAGAAGTAGTAGAGAGGATAACATTGCAAGACTCCTTGGGATTGTTGTCTGGTTTTCCTGGTAGAGATCCCATTGGGCTCTTGGAAGATGAAGACATAGAGGCAACCTGGCTCTCCAAAGCTTTGAGGTGAGAGGCAAGTTGCATGTACTTGTTGTTCAGGTCAGAATAAGTCCCATCAATCTTGGCATGGACATTCTTGAACTCATCGCCCATGTCCTTAGCAAATCTCCCTTGAGTTTCTAAGATTTGTTTGAACATAGACTCCATGGTTGAACTTGGAGTTTGAGCTTGAGAAGAGCTGCCTTGTGTTTGAGTAGACTGGTTGGCTTGGTAATCTCCTTGCTGATTGTTATAATAAGGTCTTTGCTGGTAGTTGTTTTGGCACTGGAAGTTGGGCTCTTTCCTGTAACATGTGCCATTAGCATTTATGAAGTATAGCTCCTCTTGACCTTCTACACCATCAACCTGATCAGTCCCAGCAGGCTGCTTTTGTGTCTGGTTCCCAATGGAGTTAATCTGCTCCTGCTTAGCCTTCTCTGCAATAATCTTGTCCAACTTCTCTTGGAGAGATTTCAGCGCTTTCCTTGTGTGATGATCATCGCCATCAGTGCCTCTGTTGACCCTATCATGCTCCTCACTGTAGACTGAGCCACTCTTGGCCATGTTCTCCACCAGCTCCTCTGCATCCTGTTCAGTTCTTTCCAAGAAGAACCCATTGCTGGCTGTGTCTAGTCTGCTCCTGAACTCTGGAAGAGCACCTCTGTAGAATGTACTAAGCAAACTCTCCTTGGTGAAGCCATGATGTGGGCATTGAGACCAATAGCCCTTGAACCTCTCCCATGCTTCACTAAAGCCCTCAAGGCTCTTCTGCTGAAAGTTAGAGATCTCATTTCTGATCTTGGCTGTTCTTGAGGTAGAGAAAAACTTCTCTAAGAATGCCCTCTTGCACTCATTCCAAGTTGTGATAGAGTCACTTGGAAGAGCCTTCTCCCATTGATGTGCCTTGTCTCCCAAAGAGAAGGGAAACAACCTCAGCTTGAAAGCATCTTCAGAAACTCCATTAGTCTTGGACAAGCTACAGTAGCTATCAAATGTGTCCAAGTGATCAAGGGGATCCTCCACAGCAAGGCCATGAAACTTGTTGTTCTCAATCAAATGCAGCAGCCCTGATTTGATCTCGAAGTTGTTGTTCTCCACAGCTGGTGCTCTGATCCCCAACCTATGACCATGAATGTGAGGTTGGTCATAGGCTCCAATGGCTCTAGCTTGGCGCTGTGGCTGTTGTGGTGGGCGCTTTGGTCTTATGTTGTCAGCTCTTGGACCATTGCCCCCTAGGGCATCACCATCTTGGGGCTGATTCTCCATATCAAACCCCAATCTCAGCAAGTGAGCCTGTTGCTCTTCTTCTCTTCTCTTTCTTGCAATCTCCCTCTCAAGTGTAGCAATTTCTTCAACAGTGGGTGTCAGGTTTGATGCACCTCTGCTTCTTGTTATCATACACCTGAAATGCAAAGGAAAAAGACCAAGGACAAGCAATAACACAATTAAGGAAAAATGACTTAGTCTCAAACAATTGACTAAATCCCAATGTCAAAACACATTTAGAATTTGGCAATGGCGCTAATTTGGTGATGAACTTCTTAAGTGTCCTATCAAATGTTGTAATATAAATGATGCCAATCCAGTTCTAAGTGATTATCAAGAAAAGGGAATACAAGAAATTTCTTAATATAAGTGCAATCAAGATGAGAGGATGATTATAACTATAAGACAATACTAAAAATGCAAATAAAAGATTGAACTTTCTTTCTCAATGAGGCAAAGGGATTCTTGGGACAAGGGAATTGACTTTGGGTGATCAAGCTTCAATCTAAGATGGCAGAAACACAATCAGTCTAACACCTTAAGCCTAGACACAATCCTAAGCAAGCTCTAGGGTCAAGAAGAATGCTCATTCACTAACATATCTCAAACATCAAATGGCCATTGGTTGAATAATATGCAAACAATCATTAAGAGCAAGTCTACTAGCAATCCTAGCTCCTTTAACATCAAAGGTCTTTGGCAAAGATAAGCTAAAAACATTGAAGAGTTGGTTCAGATATTTCATCATACACCTTGTGGGCAGGAAATGCCTAAAGACCTATTTTGATATGGTGTAGACCAAAATGGCATTAAGAACCCTCAATAAGCAAGGATCAAGAAGGATTTAAAACTAAAACATCTTAGATCTACACCTAATCACCCTTAGTCTCCCAAGCCCATGAATCCTAGATAGATCTACTCACTAATAGCCATGGAAAACCTCAAAACAAGTGATGATTAAAGGCTAAACATGATTAGTGAGAAGGATAATCTAATAAACACAAAAGAAATGAGATGAAAAGGATCAAAGATCCAAGCTTTCTTCAAGATCTAAAAGTGTTTTTGAGAGAAAAGAAGTTCTTCTCCTCAAGGAGATTAAATAAGTATTTATACGAGGCTTGAAAGCCCTTAAAAACATAAAAAGAAATGACTAAAATGGCCCTAGGGTCATTAAATCTCGGCCAGATATGATAAAAACGCTCAGGGTAGAGTCCCGGATCCAACCCGAGCATCCTGACCCGCGCAGAACAGTCCCTGTCCGAGCCGGCCAGCCGCGCGGGTAGGCTGTCCCGAGCGTCCCGACCTGCGTGTTTCTGTCCCTGTCCGAGCCTGTCCGAGCCTGTCCTGTCCTGCATACTCCAGGCCGCGCATGAGCCATGTCCGTTCCCTTCAGGCCGCGTGGGTATTGTGCTCCGCGCATGCTAGGCCGCGCACCGGCTCATGTCCTGGCCGCCGTCCCGCGCGGGTCATGTGTCCCGAGCATTCCGGCCGCGCATCATTATGTCTTTTCTTGCCTGTTCCTGGTGTTTTCCGCGCGGGTACTCTCTCCCGAGCAGTCCAGGCCACGCGTCCGGCCTACCATTTCTTGTCCGTCCAAGCACCCGGGTCAGTGTTCCTGACCTATCTCGCGTCCCGGCCGTCCTGGTCTCGTCCAAGGAGTGGTCTTGATAATGCTTTGGCTTGTCCTGACCTTGGCCAAACTCCATTCTTCATCTTTTTGAATCACAAAGCTCCCAAACACCTCCAATCACTCCTTAGCTCGTTCCAACACCTAATAAGGACATATGAATGCAATATGAACCTAAAGATGCCTAATTCCTAATCTAAATGATCAAAATGCACAAGATATGGATGCTAAAAACATGTAAATATGCAAGACATCAACGATGACTTCGGACAAGTCTCTAATTCCTTGTCGGAACTGACTCGAAACTTGTCGTTGTCTTTCTCGTACTCTCTTTATCTTTCTTTTTGCTAAGAGAAGATACCTTTCGAGGAGTTTATGGCGTTGGATTTTGCCGTGACCGATTTTGACCCCAACAGTTAGCCCCCAGCTCATTAGAATTATGATATTCTTGCGAGCGAGGTAAGCGTGCTAGGTAAGTTAGGCACTATCCAATATCCGAAACTCCGAAGGTTGAATAGTAAGTCTCCTTTTCTATAAGTATGTGGAGTAAGTTTTCAAATTCTTTACTCACTCCTCTCCACAACACTTCCAAAGAAAAAAAAAACTATTCTCTCCCTTCTCTTTACACAAGTTCTCCCTTTGAGAAAATGTCTTCAAGAAGAAAGAAGTCTGGCAAGTCTGGTCGTGATTGCTTCATCGCTAATGGTTCTAGCTCACAATTTAACGACGCTGTGCCTAAGGTAGAATTTGAGATTCCCTCGGTCGATCCTGAAGATGCAGCCGCGTACCAGGAAGCGTGCGGAGGGCTGAAGCCCGCCAGAGCCGGGTTATGGACTCCCCCTCTGTTTATACCCAACCATGAGGCGGATTGCCCGAGCAAGAGCTGTTCCAATGGTCTTGCTTCCATTCGGAATTTTTGCAGAGTTCCGGAGTCGGTTCACTTTCGCCTTCCTGAACAAGGAGAAGATGCGAGTTCTTCACCAGACGGCTACTTTACATGTTTCGGGGTGTACTTGATGCAATGCCGTCTGTGGTTTTCGATTCTGGAAGTTGCTGTCCGACTCCTGAGCTCTTACGGGTTATCGATCGGCCAGATTTACCCGTGCGGCTTGCAGCACATCTTTGGGCTGTTGGTGTTGAGTTACGAATTGGGAACACCCCTCGATGTCAACCATCTCAGAGCCATGCTATCGCCTTGCGGGACTTCGGACATGGTTCAGATGAGACCCAGATCGGGGACGACGGTTATAAGAGGGTTCACCTCGAATTATCACGAGTGGAAGAAGAGCTTCTTCTTCGTCCGAGTCGACGATGCGTCCGTTGAAGCGAGTGACATTCCCATCTTCAGGACCGCGTGGGGTCAGAAAGGTAATCCAGATTCAATCACTTCTTTAGTTTTGATGAGATTGGATCTCGAGATCCTTATGTGATCTTTGTCTTTGTAGTGGGCACGCCAAATCCCCCGTTTCTGGGAGATTTACCGGCCATCCGAAAATGTTCCTCGAGGAGAAGTGCCATTGGGCTGATTTCACCCCTAAGCGGGTCTGTCGCGCCTTAGCCCTTTACCGTTCCCGATTCAAACCGGGTATGCCGGTTGATGAAGAGTCGGGATCGAGCATGGATGGCTTCGTGCCGCACGAGGGCCGAAAGAAGAAAGGAAAGGCAAGCACTCGCAAAGGTAAGCTTACTGACGATGCGTCAATCGACGTAGAAGATTTCTCCTATCTTAACGGTGATGTGCCGGTCGACCTCGATGACTTCTTTGATTTCCAGCTTCCCTTGGTTGAGGGCAGTCTACTGAGGTACCAGAGTTTGCTGAGGCATCAAGAACGGTCAACGAGGTAATTTACGATCTTCGAGCATACATTCTGTTTGTATTGTCGAGTTTTTCTTTCCTGAGCTTCGAGGATTTTTGCAGGCCCTTCTGAAAGTAAGCTGGGCCCTCGGCACGAGCAGACAAGAGGCTTGCATGGCTCAGTTTAAGACCGATATGGCCGAGAAGGAGATTGCCCGCCTGAAAAGCGTATTGGATAATCGCCGGGAAGGGGGATCGTCTGAGGCAGATGTACGTCGTGCTTACAGGCGGGGAAGGAGAGACGTGGCCGAAATCGTAAGAACCCGTCGCGAGAGGTTCTCGCATGAGTTCGGAGAACTTCAAGCAAACCACAAGGCTCTTAGGGATTACCGCGAGGGTCGTGGCACTGCGGGTGGTTTGTATCTTACGACGGCTCACGACTATTCCTACGACGTCGAGTATGCGAGGCAATCTCTGCGTATGAATGAGAGGAATAGGGACTTTGTGATCCCTCATATCGAGCGAAGGATCCGAGAACAATGGAATCCGATCCCTGTTTCTCCTGACACGGTAGAAGTCGAGGCGGGAGTTCCCGATGAGACGGGTGAGGTGGATCAACCGGCGTCCTCGATCGCAAATGACCAGTCGTTTGGAAGATCAATGATGGGGGTCTTTGATCTCGGCAATTTACTTAAAGGTTCCCTGTGACTTGTTGGGGTAGTGCCCCTTTATCCTTGTGATATATTCCGATTTTCATGTTTTCTCCGGCCCGAAGTGGCCGTTTCTTTTTATGTAGTGGGACTGGCCGTATGTGGCTTCGAATCCCTGTCGCTTCTGCGACTTTTTATAATGAACTTGTATTTCGCGTTTTAAGAGCATGTTTTTATTCGTGCGAATGTAGAGGGAGGGTGCGAGTTGTCATCTCGCGACCTAACTCTGGGTGAACGGCTATATCCGCGATCTGTTTCGAGAGTTTTCCGCAGCGTACAAGCTTGCGGGCTTTCTGGAGATGCGCGAACAATAGCCAAGAGGTAAATTTTGGGATCTCGTATCAGGGTGTTTGTCACTATGCCTTTAGATGTTAGAGACCAGTGTGCTGGGTTTAGGGTAAGACCTAGGTCTACTCACAGTTTTAGGGGTGCAATGACTACTTTGACTTACGTTTCCCGTATCGTTTTTGACCTGATTCCGTCCCGCTTTAAAGTCTGCGATATTTTCTCGGCTTATATGACTTGTATGGTAGGAATCGAGCATCTCTTCGAGGACAGTTTTAAGTCTCCCGAAAGTGCTGACCTTAATTTTTGTTTTCTTTTATAGCGCGCTATTTTATCCTAGTCGGATGTAAGAGGATCCATCCTTTGGATGGATCTAGGTGCGTTTGTTTAGGACGGCTAGAGTGCTCGGCGGGGCCAATCGACGAGTGTTTGTATTTTAAAGTCGCGAATGGACTAATAGCATTTTTTCGCAGGTCTAGGCGACATCTCGCTTGTCCCTTTGAAAATGAGCCTGGTGTTTCTGGTTCTGATCAGGAGTTGAAATTGATGATGCGACCAGAACGCGTTTGCGATGGAGTTGATCCGTTTTGAGAACGAGATGATTGTTTGCGGACAGGAGAATTTTATGAAATTCCAGTCATAATCTTTATTGCCGAAAAAGTTTCGAAATATCGAGTACAAGGGAAAAATTTAAGGTGCGTGAGCATACGAGCATCCGTATATGTACTCCTCCCACCCCCCCCCCCCATTTTTGGGAGGGGGGATAGCTGAACTTGTCGTTTATACAAGCTGCCTACGTACCCCTCTCGGGGATCAAGCCATCTCGTAGTTCTGTTGGTCGTGCGAGTGTGTTTACTCGGCTGTCTTTTTCGCGTCGATCACATTAGTCGCGGGGTCGACGTATTCTACCGATTTTGTCTCCTCCGGCTGGATGGAAGCATTAGGCTCCGAAATTATTATTTCTTCGGCCGTTGCTTGAGTTGGCGATTTCTTATCTTCTTGTTTCGGAGCTTTTTCAGTCGGAGCCTGAGTTAGCTTTGTCCGTTTGGGTTTTACCATTTCGGTAGTCGTGATTAGCCGCAGCTTGTGCTTGGCCAGAAAGCAATGTCTCGACTCTTTTTGGCATCCCCCGATTGCGGCGACTCTGTTGTCGGTCGGGAATTTGATGTCTAGGTGATAAGTCGAGAGGACCGCTTTCATGATGTTTAGCCAAGGCGTACCCATGATGGCGTTGTAGATGGCCGGGTGATCGACAACCGCGAAATTGATGATTTTGGTCACTCCTTTCGCTGCGACAGGAAGTTGGATCGATCCCAGAGTCATTGATGTAGTCCCCGAGAAGTCAGTTAGGGGTTTGGGCGATGGCACGACTTCTCCCAACGGGATGCTCATTCTCCTGAGAGTGTCATGGAACATAACGTTGACTGTGCTACCCGTATCGATGAGAACCCTGGCGACCTCTAGATCTCTTTTGACGAGATCGATCACGAGTGGATCACAGTGAGGCTGGTCAATTCCGCCGGCCTCTTCTTCATCAAACGTGATCGTTTCGCTTGGAGGATTGTCGGGCTCAAACCTGATCGGCGAGTTCGCGCTAGCTTCGGCTTTGCGCAGGTAGGTTTTGATGGCTGAGACAGTGTCGCCGCAGTACTGTGATCCTTCGATGATCATGTTTATCCTGCGACGATTATTGTCGTTGCCTCTTTCATCGTGCCTTCTCCCGCGCTTTTCTCCCGATTGAGACGAGTTCTCTGCCTGAGGAGATTTATCGTTCTTTGGGAGACGGTCGGAGTCGAGGATGATGTCCTTCATGCTGGTCACCTTGGCGAGATCTCCTGCCAGCAGTCTAGCGGCTAATCTTGCCCCTAGAACTTTGCAGTTCACAGTCGAGTGGCCTCGCGTTTGGTGAAAATCGCAGGAGGCGTTCTCATCGTAATTCGGATTCCGGGTCCATGTGTTGCCCGTCGTCCAGCCCTGCTCTGATCCAGAGTTGATGGCGTAGTTGTGGGCGCCTTGGTTCTCTTCTTCCCCGTGATGGACGCTCTTGTCGTTACGGGGGTTTCTTCTTTTCGATTTCTGGTCAGCCCCATGATCTTTCGACGATGTCTTACTCGGCTTCAGTTTCTGCGACAAGACTTTCGTCTCTTTCTCGATGATAATGTAGTCTGTGGCTTTGTGGAGCGCGTCCTGGATCGTCCGCGGATTTTCCAAGGTTATCCACTTTCTAAGGTTCGACTTGTACCAGAGTGTTTTTCGGAGTGCGTCGATTGCAACTCTGTCACTTATTCCGCTGACCCTAGCCATTACGGTTTTGAACCGTTTAATGAAGTCACAGAGTGATTCATCTTCTCCCTGGGATAGACTCCAGAGATCGACGTCGGAAGTTTCTCGATCGATGAACATCGAGTATTGCTTGAGATATTCTGAAGCGAGTTGGCGGAAACTTCCGATGGAATTTTGCCTTAGACGAGAAAGCCACTCGAGTGCGGCGCCTCAAGGTTCTCGACGAGGAGGCGGCATTCGCCGGCATCCCTTTCGCTGTCCTTGAACCTGGCTCATCCCATCGCGATCTGGAAGGCTTGTAAGTGCGCCTTGGGATCAGTTGTACCGTCGTGGGGCGCTACTTTCACCTTTCCCGGGTCTGAAACCTTAGTCTCGGTGATCCGAGCGGTGAAAGGCGTCTTTCGAGTCTTTTCCAGCAGCAGGTCAATCTCAGGCGCAGTGCTAGTAGTGTGATGGATTTGAGATTTCACCGCTTTAACTTCCGCCAAGATGGTCGTGGAGATAGCGAATCTCGGGATTCTCGCTAGCAGATTTCCGACTTTGTCGGCGTTTGCTTGCGACTGCAACGATTTTGCTCCTCGGCTAGCTCTTCCTGCTTGTCCCAGAAGATCGCCTCTTCCTCCCTGGACATGGGATTGTCAAACTGGGAGTCATCCCAAGCTGCGCGGCTCCTAGTGCGACGCGGATGCGTGTCGACATCCTCATCCGTTGGTTCGGACTGGCTACTCGAGTCTAGGTCGACATGCTCCATGTTGTCTGCATCGTTGTCCGCAATGGAAGGTGGAAGATCCTTCGCGGTTGGCTGCGCGCCAGAAAGGATTGTTTCGTCGGAAACGTTACCCGACGGGCCCTTTTTGGCGATCGCGGCTTGGTTTCCTGGAGTCGCGAAATCTAGCCTCCTGCCGCTGCGAACCTTGGTAGTTCTGCGCGGAGGTCTACTCTTGGTCCCTGCTGTTAAGGTTTTGACCTGTTTAGCGAGAGAATTCATGAGTTTTTTCTGTTCGTCCGACCTTTTCTGGGCGGAAGCGAACAGTTCCTTCATCTGGTCGAACATCGCGGTGTTTGCGTCTGCAGTGACCGTCGACGCGTTTCCAGCCGGTGAGATGTCAACGTTTGCGTCGATGGGAAGTCCATCGCGCGTTGGTTGGTTTTTGTCACTGATTCCAGCCATGTCTGTTAAGCGTTTAGTGGTCGAGAGTTATATTAATCCGATCCCCCCTCCTTCTAGCGCCAAACTGTGGGAACCGAAATCCACATTGTAGATTTCCTTCGATTTGAGAAAGTTAGGAAAAACCTAATTTTCCAGAGATCCCGGATATCTGCTAAACCACGGGCCAAGCAATCAGAACACGATAGATATCAATGAAAAATACGAAAAAGCGAAAAAATAGAAATAGGTCTTATTCCGAATCTGTGAATGGCGTTACAACAAAGGTAAAGCCTTGTCTGTAAGAGCTGTCGGCGAGTTTCCTAGTTCAGACAACCAAAGACTTGTGAAAAACCTAGTTGAGTCGCAGCTCGATTCTAGAAAACGGAAAATTGCCTATTGCTCTAAGTGCTAAGTTTTTTGCTGTGAATGCGGATCCTTTTGCACCTTTGCCCTGGACGTCCTTATATACTTCTTCTAAGGCGGTTTACCCTTTCCCTTTCTGCCCTTGGTCGAGTTTATCGCTTCGCGGGAATAATCTATTTTTCTCCGATCTTCGTGTTTATCTTTGGAAACTTTACATTTATCCTCCGAACTTGACATTTATCTTCTTATGCATGAAAAAAAGATAAACCGTCATAGGATCAAGAGTGGGCTTCTAGTCGTGTTTTAGGTCCCCTTCGGACCGTCTTCCGACTTAAGCGTTTTCTCGAGTCTATCGAAACGACGCCTCTTTTAGAAATGACTTCGATTTACGAAAATTCAAACTTATCGTGTAGTGGAGGCAGTCCAGTCGACCGTTGCCGTTTTACACGATCGATTCGAATTTCATAAACGAAAACAAGTTCTCGCGGATTTTACCGTAAAATCCAGATGATGACTCCGATCGAGATGGAACGAGAAAGGACTTGACCTTGTTCCAAAGAGTAAAGCTACGAGGATGGGACGAAGGTCGATTGGGCAACCTTACTCGCCCGTATGGCGAGCTTAGCTCCCCTCCTTGTCCAACTCGCCGAGATGGCGAGTTGGTCTCCTTCTTTCTTTTTTTTTTTTTTTTTTTTTTTTTTTTTTTTTTTTTTAAAGTAACTCGTCCACTGGGCGAGTTGGGGGTGTCCCAACTCGCCAAGTTGGCGAGTTCGTCTTGTTTCTGGTCCAACTCGCCAACCTGGCGAGCTGGAAGTCCTCCAACTCGCCGGGATGGCGAGTTGGTCTTGCTTCGAGTCCAATTCGCCAATCGGGCGAGTTGGAGGTGCTCCAACTCGCCGAGATGGCGAGTTGTCTTGCCTTGGGTCCAACTCGCCGGAATGGCGAGTTGGTCTTGCTTCGAGTCCAATTCGCCAATCGGGCGAGTTGGAGGTGCTCCAACTCGCCGAGATGGCGAGTTGCTCTCGTCTTGGGTCCAATTCGTCAATCTGGCGAGTTGGAAGTGCTTCGGTCCGTTTGTCTGGTAAGTTCGTTGATGTTCTCAGATGATCGAACCCTCGCTCTTGTTAGTCGTTTGAAGTTTACGATGACTTCGGACAAGTCTCTAATTCCTTGTCAGAACTGACTCGAAACTTCTCGTTGTCTTTCTCGTACTCTCTTTATCTTTCTTTTTGCTAAGAGAAGATACCTTTCGAGGAGTTTATGACGTTGGATTTTGCCGTGACCGATTTTGACCCCAACAATATCCATTAATTGATGAAATTCTGTTGCAGCTAATGATAACTACTATTATTAGATTCGTTTTAAATAGTGCCACAATGTGATTGGTCCATAAGAATTCTCGGTTCTGATTATTGAGAATATACCGACCGATTTTAATTTAAAATACTTCAAAAAAAGAATGGTATACCTTTGTAAATAATTTAAAAAACCAAGGACAGAATCTTAATAATAAATTTAAATTTCCCACTAAATGAAATAATATTATTTTCTACAAAATTATTATCTTTCTAAAAGACCCAGAAAACTATCAATAAATATAGCCCAATAATTCAAACAACTCAAATTTCCATAGTTTTTTGCAGGGGCAATATCTGACAACAATCCCAACTACTATCACCCAATGATTTTATCTTTTGTTCAATCATGCTAAATTTTTTATTGCAATCAATCCTCGAAGCTTTAGAACTCCAGCATTATAATATGGCAATAGTCAATCAATCAATCAATTCTTATCATCTTAATATGTGAGGATCACTCTCTTTCTATTTGCAGTCGTAAGTCTTTCGTCGCACTTTTTGTAGTCTAAACTGAAGGATCAATAGATATACGTGCAGGGGCGGGACCAGTATAGTGGAAGTGGGGTCAGCTGACCCCACCTATTTCAAAAAATTATGTGTATTTTCTTAGTAAATAATCTAACACAATTTGTTTTTTTTTGCTATGCAAAATTGGGGAAGTAAAAAATTATGTGTATTTTCTATGATTTTGGTTGTAATGTTAATGTGGCCATTGTATTTTCATAAGCAGAATTATGAGATTTTACTTCCCCAATTTTGCATAGAAAAAAAAAACAAATTGTGTTAGATTATTTTTCTTGAGGAACATCTTAGCTGTCTTGTTGGTTTGTTTGGGTTGTCGCCTATATCCAAAGTTTCTTCTATTTCATCCGGAAGCTTTCTATTGTAGTGTTTCGCATTGGAGTTTCACATAATTCGTAGTTTAAGAAACTTTGACTTCTATCTTGTTAGACATACATATTTGTTGCTTTATATTCCTATTTTAGGTCTGAGTATGTATTGAATGTGAATATGGTGTATCTAAAGATACTGAGATTTCGATGGTAGGTTTAAGATAATTTCATTTGATGAAGTCGGAACTCGACGAATTAGTTTATAGAAAATCAGTAACCGACAGACAAAGAAAATCTGTTTTATTTATTATAGTTTAACTTTAACCTTTAATTTCCTACCATTTGAAAAAGGATCAAGATAATGATAGTTCTTTACAACAAAATTAGATTTTCTCTTAAATAATATTGAAGTATAAAGTATTTGATGATCTTTTGCCTTCCAGTACTTCTTATTTATACAAGTTTTAGGTCGTCATTCTTTTCTTTTTTTTTTCTTTTTGATCAAAGAATTTTTAGGATTTTCCTTTTCTTATAAAATTTGATGATAATCCGCGTCCTGCGCGGAGTGAATATATTTTTAAAATATTATACTTAAATGTTATAAAAAATATACATTTTTTATCAATAACATTCTTTACATTTGATTAGAGGTAGACATTTGTGCACCATTTGATTTGGTTCGGTCCGGATCATTGTGGTTTTCGTTCGGTTCAGATTTTCGTGGATTTGGTTCAGTTTTGGGTTCAGATAACCTATTTTAAAAAGTTTCAAAAAGTAAAGTTCATATATGTTTTAAATTTCTCAAAGTCTAAAAATCAAAATAATATATCATATAAATTTGAATAATGTATACCAAAATACTTAAACTTAACATAAAAATTGGTTTATCTTCAATTTTTAGATAGGAAATCAAAAGATCTTTTAAGAATTTTGGTATTTTAAGTATTAATTATTTATTTTAAACATGTACTTATAACTATTTGTATATATTTCCAAGTATTTTAGACAATTTAAAAACATCTTATATTTTTTTATATTTTTTTAGATATTAAATTTAAAAATAATTAACATATTTAAGTTTATAAATCTGGTTCAGATATATTCGAATACCCAGAATATTTATGTTCGGATCAGGTTCAGTTCCGGTTCTTTAGATACCAAAATTTTGATCCCATTCGGATATCTAACCAGTTTTGGTTAAAGTTCAGTACTATTTTTTGGATCACACTTGGTTCGTTTTTTAGATTTAGACTTTTTGCCCAAACCCAATATTTTTATTGTAACACAATTTTAAGTGAAAAAGATGATGGTTCATATTGATTTTGGGTATGCAATAATTTTTAAACTAAAACAAACTTTACTATGCACGTGATCCTTTTAGTTAATCACTAAAAACTGTTCTATGTCAATTTAAGGAAAACAATGGACTGAACTTAAAAAAACATTACCATTTCAGATTGTCAATCGATACTTCCAAATATTCAATTTTGGTGTTGTGATGAATAGAAAGGGGGTTAGGGTTTGGAAAACAAATTTGATACGCACTTCATGTCTCGTTAGGTGATTTCAATAGATTATAAATAAATCTTTGTTGTATCGATCTCTTGTAAGATTTTTTAAAAATATTAATTAATAAAATCTTACACTTGCTAGAGTAATCAATTGTTTTTCAATTAATATATAGGAGATTAGAGTAATCACATAAATCAAAACAATACATCTTGTTTATTTACAATATTTTTATGGTAAATAGATCAAAATAATGATTTTGTTTATTTTATATGGTATATAATTAAATTTCAATGATGTTAACATAAATCCCCTATATATTATTTTAGGAGCATTATAAATAAATAACCTTCACTTGTTGTGTGATTTACAATAATGCCATTTACACTTGTCACCTCCACAAGCATTCTCAACTCCTATATTTAAATATCCTTAGTTAACTAGCCTAATTATAACAATTGTCATTGGTAAGTAGTTTATATATCTTAAGATAATTATATATCCCCTTTGTTATAAGTGATTCGTATGGTATGAATATAGTCTTTGACTACGTTATACAGAGTCTCATAATAAAATAACTCACCGTCACTACATAAATAATCGCTATAACCCGACTACAATAACGTGATATACACAATATATCTTAATTGTTTTAAAATATAACTTGTTTAGTTTGTTAGAATCATAGAAATATTAAAATTATATTTACAGTATCATATTTTATATTGTATTTGTTTTTTATTTATATTATATATATATATATATATATTGTATCTAATACATCAGTTTTTCAATTTTCCAACATGGTCAACTAAAACATTATTATTTTTTTGTTAAAGGGTTTAACTAAAACATTATAGTAAAACTATATTATTCCTATGAGCCACCTACGACTTCTAAACCTCTCTTATTAATCTCAAGATTAAAACGTGATATTTTTATGTTGATCTTACATCTCAATATTAAAACGTGACCTTCTTATGTGACCTTCTCATGTTGACCTTACATGTCAAACATTCCATTTAAACTTCTCTCTATTAAAATGATCGTGGTCCTTTGATGTCTACTTTTAAAGAGTTTTGAATTTTATATTGGAAGAGATATATATATATATATATATATATATAGGCAAGAACTACAAAAAACTTCTCCGTTTCATGTATTTTATTTTTATACAAAACTATACAAAAATAAGGTGATTAATTTTGGCTTGCTTATATAATTTACATGGGATCTTCTGTCAATCACACATTTATAGGTGATTTTTGAATTGTGTTTTCATCAATTTCGGTTTCATTAGGAATAAAATCACGCATTAAGTTGAATAAAATCTGCGTGATTTGGGTGTTTCTGTTTTTAATGTCAATCACCAAATTCTGATTAATCTCAAGATTAAAACGTGACATTTTTATGTTGATCTTACATGTCAAACATTCGATTTAAATTTATGTCTATTAAAATGATCGTGGTCCTTTGATGTCTCATTTTTAAAGAGTTTTGAATTTTATATTAGAAGATATATATATATATATATATATATGAATTCTGATTCAAGAACTACCAAAAACTTCTCCGTTTCATGTATTTTATTTTTATACAAAACTATACAAAAATAAGGTGATTAATTTTGGCTTGCTTATATAATTTACATGGGATCTTATGTCAATCACACATTTATATGTGATTTTTGAATTGTGTTTTCATCAATTTCGGTTTCATTAGTCATATAATCACGCATTAAGTTGAATAAAATCTGCGTTTGTTGGTTGTTTCCGATTTTAATGTCAATCACCAAATTCTGATAATTTACAAGGCAATTACATCAACCAATTTGGGAAGTCAGATTTCAATTAAGAATTCGAAATATAATTGATGTGTGATTTAATTACGTAGAGATTACTCACCTAGGAGCATTGCATATATAGGTACTTCTCATTTTATAGCTACATGTACTCACAATTGTCTCCTTCTCAAAATTACTATACCAGTACATTCAATCAATCACAAAATCATAAAATACGTTTCTTTGTTATACACATAGAGTAAGTATTCCACATTTGTAAATACTAAGAGACTGACATATTTTTACCAAATATGTGCCATTTTTGGTGTAACACATGGTCTGAAATATTTTTTGTTTTTACAGTAACGTTGTCATTAAGTGTGTCGCTTATGGCGCATTTGCTCATGTTTTCCATAATTTATGAAATTCTACAGATGCAGAAGTTGTATTGTGTGTTAAACCGTTTTGGAAAATTATGGGGAGCATGTAATTTGTATTGTAATTTTTTAAGATCCTATATATATTTTGTAGATGATATTATATATTACTTTTGCTAATATTATTTTATTTCAGAAAAAGTTCGATTGAAAAATGTTACTTACATTGATGGTTTTCCCAAAATTGTCTTCGAGCCCAATGATGTTCCAGAATGCTTTCAGAATGAGGTAATGTATTTCTTTCACAATTTACTTAAATCATATATTTAGTGCAGCAAAGTTGTCACTTTTTAATGATCATAATAGGATTGCAAATGGAGAGTTCTGAAGATACTATTCACCTCAGATGTTATTCTAAATTTTAATTTTTTTCTTTATTATCTTTGGATAAGGGTCTTATTATTCTATTGCTTGTGTTTTGTTTTATTTTTACTTAATAATTTATATTATATTAGTTTTTGCTTACTCTTGTGGTTCTTATTGACTCTCTTCCACTACCTCGACGACAAATAAACTATAATATAAACAAGTTAAAAAATGTGTATTTTTGAAATATATACCATTTTATATATGTAGTATACTTTTATATTATCTATAAATTAAAATTAATAATTTGATTTAATCTACTCACCCCGCGCATGGCGCGGATTACCATCTAGTATATAGTATATTTGAATATAAACATTTATTACTGAGACTTCCTACTCATATGGTTTTATTAACATTTGTATATTATGAACAAAAAATTTAAACCATTGATCTCATAATTTTTGATGTGATATTTTTTCGATGAAAATTTCAAAATTAAATATTAAGGTCTCAATACTTTTTCAATGCAAATTCCAAAATTAACATATTTATGTATTTTTAAATGGTACATATGAACAGTATTAAAATTGATATATATATATATATATATATATATATATATATATATATATATATAAATATATTATTTAATGGGAATGTCTATTACATAAAAATTCATATTAATACGATTTTATGATCATTTGTATCTTGTTATAATAAAAATAATTAAAACCCTAATCACAAAATTTTCAAAGTAATTTATAGGTATTTTAAAAATTCAAAATATAACATGTAAGAAAAAATTTGATTTTTTTATTATATGGTTAATATGATTATTTAATTTCTTTTAATAATATAAAATTAAACAAAAATGAAAAATGATACACAAATTGTTATCAAATATTTATTATCTATAATCATTAATTTTCATAAATATGTAATCATATTAGGTAATTCCGTAGCTTTTATGTAAGGAAGGTATACTTGATTTTAATATTTCGGATTAATATAATGTTTCCTAACACATTATATTATATAGTTAATGCTTTAATGTATCTAGCAAGACATATTAATAGAACTGTACCTCTTTTTTTTCAATTAACTACCTAATTGATTGACACATAAGCATTGAACCTTTTTTTTAATTATTACAAAATTGAGGCTACATCTTTTCAAATGTTCCTCTATTAATATATAGGGGATTTTGTTTTCTTTTCCTGCCGATTTGATTTTATTTGCTGACTTATTTTTCCTTGTTGGCTTTTTTATTTGTAGATTCCGTTTTTTAGTATGGGTTATCTTTAATTTAGGAAGAACTTTATCGACGGTGCTAAACTTTTCTCTAACAGTGGACCATCAAATATGGTGTTGAACTTTTTAGTTTCTTGATGATGGGTTCCAATGGTTTAGCTTAGCATTTGTATTTCACTATTTTGTTTGGTTCAAACTGCTGAAAATTATGCTGTTTTGGGTTCCCAAAATTGTTTTAAAATGATTTCTAATGAAAATTAGTTTTACACGGTTTATTTTTTATTTTGACCAGCATTAGAATAATGACCAGAATTTGTGAACTATTTGGACGACATCAATTTTCTTCAAGGAATTTTTACACACTCAGTAATCATTCATATACCAAGAACGCTGAATACCAAGGCGGACATTCTTGCAAGAACTGGCAGGAAGCAAACGTCTTTCATAGTTCATATGGATGCACAGTTACCAGAGTGGTTTACAGAGTTTTCATAGAATCTGTTTAAGTTAATGACAAAAAGTGTTTATAGCAGATGACTGGTGCTGAAAGTTTCCTCCATCATAGGTGATCGCAATCCTAAAAGATGCATTCGGTTGGCTCCTCTCCTGATAGATGTAGTAATGATCATGTAGATTCTCTACGTTTGGACTCTTGTAAGAGAAGTAATTGGTACTTCTAAAGTTACTCAAATTTCTTGGAAATAGCCTTGGGTTACAAAAGAGCTAGCTGTCAATTGGGTTAGGCGACGTCCATTTATCCGTGTCCAGATGATCATTAGTTTTTTATGGACAAAAAGTGACCACATCCATTAAAAGCCAAGCCCATAAAAAATCATGTTAACATTCATCATAGACCATATAAAAAATATGTCGTTACAAATATAAATCCGATTACACAAGTTAAACATCAAAACATAACATAAGTTTAAAAGCACAAATTCGATTACATTGACAAATACAAGTACATAACATAGCTTCAAAAGAACAAATCCGATTAGAAAGCCATAATATCGTAAGTTCAGAAACACAAGTTCAAAACAGACCTAGGCAAATTTCAAAGATAAACTTCCTCCAAGAAATCAAATTTCACTTGATCACCTAAGCAAATTCAAAGATAAACTGATTACAATTCAAATTAAGAAAACCGTAGACATGAAATGAACAAAACTTACATGAACTCAAACTTGAACACTTTCCATATCTTCTTCTTCTTCTTCATGTTTCTCCATGAACTCCAAGTCCACTTTATCACCTAGGAAAGTTCAAAGATAAACTGATTGCAAATCAAATCAACAAGACTGTAAACATGAAATGAACATAATTGTAACTCCTCGACCGCCTACGCCCGCTCATTTGGCCCGTGGTACCATTTTGTGCAACAGATGGTGCATTAATTTTTTGAAGGTTTAAAAGTCTTATATACATGACTTTTACGCGTGCTTGGCCTCAATTACACGATACTGCGAATGTTCTGGTAGGTCACCCATTCTTTAACAATTCCCTCTAAAGCATGCCTACCTTAGAATTCTAAACGGATGTATAATCGAAAATGTAAGTGCACTGTAGTGACATATGTAGCTAAATCAATTCTTTTAAACCTTTACATACACCACAAACCAAGATGTTACAATTTACCCCTTCTCATAGAGTGATACGTCCCTGTAGTTCGCCAAGATCGTTACCAATGTTATTCTGAGTCCACACTCTTCTGGGTTCGGCTATGATACCACTTGCAACGCTCCGATCGTTCACGGGTAATGGGCCACCCACGCCCCCTAAATCGGCATGTAGGCCACTCCTTGCGACGGGTGGTGCATTAATTTTTTTCTATGCTCAAAAGTCTTTTTACCAACCCTTCAATCACCATATGACCTTTTCCCGTGCTTTGATCTCACTCGCATGATATCCCGAATCAATATCCGATAGGTCAACCATCCGTCCACTACTCCAATGCAAGCACGCTTAACTCTGAAGTTCTTTCTGGATGTGTGGCCGAAAAGTTAAATACTCTTTGGTGACTTAGGTAGCCAAATCATTTATTTTAAGCCTTTCAATATACCACAAACCAGAACATTACAATTTGCCTCCTCTCACAGAACTCAAAGTCTTTATTGTACCCCCAAAACATTACCCATGTTAGTGTCATCCCATACATGACCCCACATCCATATGGTTTCGACTCTGATACCACTAGTGAACCTCCCAATCGCCCACAGCTAATGGGCCTCCCACGCCGACTCACTCAGTCGTGGATCCCATTCTTTGTGACGGCGGTGCATTTTGTTTTTCAAAGGCTCAGTATTCTTGTTTACTGACCTTGCAATTACCATATGATCTTTCCCCATGATTTGACCTCACTCACACGATACTGCAGTCACTTCCCGATAGGTCACCCATCTTTCCACTATTCCAGATGAAGCACACTTAATTCTAGAGTTTTAAAACGGATGGTTGACCAAAAAGGTAAGTGCTCTTTGGTTACCTAGGTTGTTGGGGTCAAAAACGGTTACCTCAAAATTGACTTCTAAAAAAATGCTTCTTCGTCCATTCTCGACAAAAGTTCCCGAAAAACTCGAAAGGAACGTCCAGCTAATCGAAATGGCAAGTCAGACCTCCCGGAGTCGAGCAACTCCGAGGACTTTCACTTCTTTTGCCTTAAGCAGAGAACTTGCAGTCTTGCCAAGGTCTCGTTCGAGTTCGCGAACCCGAGATTCAAACTGAGCAATCTCGAGGGAGTGAGCGTCCTCGATAACTTTTAACTTCCCTTCGAGCTGCAACAATCTTTCTCGCGACTCCTTCAGCTCCTTAGCAAGACGCTTGACCTCTGATCCGCACTCGTTGATCATTTCATCGATCAACGGAACAAACTGCGAGATAAGAGAGAATCAAGAAGGTGATCGAGAAAATACAGGCGCACGGGCACACAAAAAAATATATATATAAAGAAACTTCAAACCTTGGAGCGCTGCCGCGACATCAACCCTGAACCGCACGAAGGACCAGCCTCGGTATCCCTAGTGCATCTCCTCTTCTTGGCCGCATCGGGATTGGCAGCTGGTCTTTTGCGACTCTTCGGCGCAACGGCCGGGATCATGCTTGGGGCTGGTAGTCCCAAGACCGTCACTCTCTTGGCAGGGAGAGGAGGAGGCATTGACTGGAGAACCGGTTCGACGTCAGCGATATGAACCGGAGTCGAAGAAGAGCTGGTGGGGTGAATCTCAGTTTCAGGCGTTAGCGTGTCCACAACGACAACCCCCTCAGCAACAACAGCGTGTGTCGGGACAATGGACGTGGGTGTGTGTCTTGGAGACACATTGGGCGCATGGTTTGCCGCCTCTCCAACCTCACTGCGTTCCAGCTCTCTTTGAAAAGAGGGGAACTCCACGATATGAGCAGGAACGGCACCCGCATCAGTTGGGTCCGACGGACCTGCGCCGGCGGCCTTGCTCGCCTGAACGTCACAACTCTTTTTAACATTGCTGGAAGAAGACATCTTGACAACAAAAGATTTCTAAGAAGCAAAGCAAGGAGGATTTGAGAGTTGAGATGGTTTGATGAGAATGAAGTGATGTTGCTTATTTATAGAAAAAGTTGAAACACTTTTTCGCATTAAATAAATATTGCAAAAATTTCAAGGAAACCCAATTTCTAATCGCCAGTACTGACTAATCGCTATCACTCGCCCGCAAGAATCGTCTTCGAAACTTGCGAGCTGGGGGGCTAACTGTTGGGGTCAAAAACTGTTACCTCGAAATTGACTTATTAAAAAAAGTGCATCTTCGTCCATTCCCGACAAAAGTTCCCGAAAAACTCGAAAGGAACGCCGAGCTAATTGAAATGGCAAGTCAGACCTCCCGGAGTCGAGCAACTCGCCCGTTGGGCGAGCAGGGCCAGTCTTGCTCGCCAGGTTGGCGAGTTGCACCTCCCGGAGCCAAGCAACTCGCCCGTTGGGCGAGCAGGGCCAGTCCTGCTCGCCAGGTTGGCGAGTTGCACCTCTCGGAGTCGAGCAACTCGCCTGTTGGGCGAGCAGGGCTAGTCCAGCTCGCCAGGTTAGCGAGTTGCACCTCCCAAAGTCGAGCAACTCGCCAGGTTGGCGAGTTGCACCTCCCTGAGCCAAGCAACTTGCCCGTTGGGGGAGCATGGCCAGTCCTGCTCGCCAGGTTGGCGAGTTGCACCTCCCGGAGTCGAGCAACTCGCCCGTTGGGCGAGCAGGGCCAGTCCTACTCGCCAGATTGGCGAGTTGCACCTCCTGGAGCCGAGCAACTCGCCCATTGGGCGAGCAGGTCCATTCGTGCTCGCCAGATTGGCGAGTTGCACCTCCCAGAGTCGAGCAACTCGCCCGTTGGGCGAGCAGGGCCAGTCCTGCTCTCCAGGTTGGCGAGTTGCACCTCCTGGAGTCGAGCAACTCACCCGTTGGGCGAGCAGGGCCAGTCCTGTTCGCCAGGTTGGCGAATTGCACCTCCCGGAACCTAGCAACTCGCCCGTTGGGCGAGCAGGGTCAGTCCTGCTCGCCAGGTTGGCAAGTTGCACCTCCTGGAGTCGAGTAACTCGCCCGTTGGGCGAGCAGGGCCAGTCCTACTTGCCAGGTTGGCGTGTTGCACTTCCCGGAGTCGAGCAACTCGCCCGTTGGGCGAGCAGGACCAGTCATGCTCGCCAGGTTGGCGAGTTGCACCTCCTGGAGCCGAGCAACTCGCCAGGTTGGGCGAGCAGGTCCAGTCCTACTTGCCAGGTTGGCGTGTTGCACTTCCCGGAGTCGAGCAACTCGCCCGTTGGGCGAGCAGGCCAGTCCTGCTGGCCAGGTTGGCGAGTTGCATCTCCCGGAGTCGAGCAACTCGCCTGTTGGGCGAGCAGGGCTAGTCCTGCTCGCCAGGTTGGCGAGTTGCACCACCCGAAGTCGAGCAACTCGCCCTTTGGGCGAGCAGGGCCAGTCCTGTTCGCCAGGTTGGCAAGTTGTCTCTCTTGAAGACATCCAATACTCCCGTTCGGCGAGTTGGATCCAACCTTGTGCCGTCCTTTCGAGCCTCGATGGGTCAGTTCCTCATTCCATCTCGATCGGAGTCGTCATCTGGATTTACGGTAAAATCCGCGAGAACTTGTTTCCGTTTTCGAAATTCAAATCAATCGTGTAAAACGGCAAAGGTCGACTGGACTGCCTCCGCTACACGATAAGTTCGAATTTTCGTAAATCGAAGTCATTTCTAAAAGAGGCGTCGTTTGGATAGACTCGAGAAAACACTTAAGTCGGAAGACGGTCCGAAGGGGACCTAAAACACGACTAGAAACCCACTCTCGATCCTATGTGAAATCAGGCCCAATCATCATGACGGTTTATCTTTTTTCATGCATAAGAAGATAAATGTTAAGTTTGGAGGATAAATGTAAAGTTTCCAAAGATAAACACAAAGATCTGAGAAAAATGGAATATTCCTGCGATGCGATAAAATCGACCAAGGACAGAAAGGGAAAGGGTTAACCGCCTTAGAAGAAGTATATAAGGACGTCCATGGCGAAGGTGCAAAAGGATCCGCATTCACAGCAAAAAACTTAGCACTTAGAGCAATAGGCAATTTTCCGTTTTCTAGAATCGAGCTGCGACTCAACTAGGTTTTTCACAAGTCTTTGGTTGTCTGAACTAGGAAAGTCGCCGACAGCTCTCGCAGCCAAGGCTTTACCTTTGTTGTAACGCCATTCACGGATTCCGAATAAGACCTATTTTTCTCTCCTTTCGCTTTTTTCGTATTTTTCATTGATATTTATCGTGTTCTGATTGTTTGGCCCGTGGTTTAGCAGATATACGGGATCTCTGGGAAATTAGGGTTTTCCTAACTTTCCCAAATCGAAGGAAATCGACAGTGCGAATTTCGGTTCCCACATAGGTAACCAATCAATTATTTTAAACCATTCTATTTACCACAAACCGGAATGTTACAATTCACCTCTTCTCACAAAACTCAACGTCCTCGTTGCACCCCAAAATCATTACCCTTGTTTGTGTGAGCCCTCACAAGACTTCACACTCGTCTAGATTCGCTCTGATACCTTTTGTAACACCCACAGCTCATAAGCCTCCCACACATGCTCACTCGGACCATGGTCCCATTTTGTGTAACGGGCGGTGCATTAACTTTTAGGAAGCTCTCACCCTGCAATCAACACTTGACCTTTCCCCGTTCTTTGTTCTCACTCGCTTGATATCGTGAATCACTTCCCGATAGGTGTCACCTATCCTTCCACTACTCTAGCTCGAGCATGCTTAACTCTAGAGTTCTTTCTAGATGTGTGACTAAAAATGTAAGTATACTTTGATGACATAGGTATCCACATCAATTCTCTTAATCCTTTCCATATACCGCAAACCAGGATGTTATAATTTATCCCCTTTGAAAGAATGCAACGTTCTTTTTGCGATCCAATATCATTACCCATTTTAATATGAGCCATACATGACTCCATACCCGTCTGGCTTTGGTTCTAAAACCACTTTTGATGTCCTGCCTGTCCATGGCTAGTTGGTCTCCGACGCTCGCCACTGCTAGTTGGCCTCACACGTCCTCTCAGTCAGACTATGGACCCCGTTCTGTGTTGTGGGTGGTGAGTTAATTTTCCAGACGCTCCAAAGTCTTGTTTATAGACTTTGTAATCACTACAAGACCTTTCTATGTGCTTTGGCCTCACTCACACGATACCACGAATGAATTCCCGCTAGGTCACCCATCCTGTAACTACTCCAACTAAAGCACACTTAATCCTGGAATTCTAAACGAATGTGTGACCAAATAAGTGCACTTTGGTTATATAGGTAGCAAATTAATTCTTTTAAACCTTTCCATATACCACAAATCGTGATGTTACAATAACTTACAGTCCAAAGTTTCAAATACCCTTAACCAGTTCCTTGCACATATCAATTCTCGCACATTTGAAGAAAGAAGATAACTTTGTACTTGGTAATAGGCATACTCAAGACAACACAAGCGATAGATGATATCTCCTTATAATGATTGGCATTGGCTCTCTAATATGTCAGAACATTCAAACTCTCGAAGGCGACCGTGTCCAAAATCGGCTCATCTTAATATTTACCTAAAGCCGACTTTCCAATAGCACCATAATTTTGTGAAAAGAAAGTATAAAACACCTGAAACGAATAAGGTGAAGACAATAAAGATACTCATTCATGAAACAGAAAATGTATAAGGTAAAGACTAAACATTCATGCTTACATAGGATCCTGGTAGAGTGATATGGTCTGGCCCGCTTCTCTTTGTATTTTTCTTGTTAACATCAAAACAATCCTTCATATTCTTACGAACATGATCCAACTACAACTCAGGATGCATGTGAGAATTGATATTCACACTGTCAAAATTGTTAGGGAAGAATAGCTTTCCTTGAGGTTCAAATTCTTTACCAATACTAACGATAAGTGATTAAATAAAGGCAGAAAATAATTAAAAAAAAAAATAAATTAAGAAAAATTAGATCAATATCTCGAACTTTCATATGAGCGTTCCAAAGACACATTAAATTTTTTATAAAAGCAAGCATATTGATGATCATCCTCATAAAATTAGTAAACAAAACATAAAATTTTATTTTATAAATTTCATTAGTTATACTTTAAAATCGTCTTTTAATGCATTTTGTGCTTTTTAAATGCATAAATTTTAAAATTATATCTATGTTACAATTTTTAATAGTTTTTTGTATTTTTAGAAAGTAAAAATCTTAAATATTGTCTAATAAAAAAACTTATTACTATATGATAAATTTAATAGCTTAAATATTGTCTAGCTATGATATTCATTCAGGATATCAATCATTTAATATTATGCAAATATTTTTTTCAGTTAATAAATATTGCAATTTAGATATTTGGAAATATTGATATATGATGCCAAAATACAAAAAAGAAAAATGATCTCGATCTAGAATAATCCAACTAGGATGATGACACATTTGTTATCCCAGCTGAATGATAATTTAATCTAGATTTTTGGATATATTTATTTATTTAGAATATCAAAATATTAACAACACAAATATTTTCTCTTTGCTTAGATAAACCGATCATTTAGTTAGACTCATGCGTGCCTGTATACAACATCCTAGCCACACATCTCGTTTATGACCATAACAATTTTCCTTGATATATATTGCCAAATATCTGAACAATCAGAATAATGATTTTCATTTGCCTAGATGAGACTATATGTAAGGGTGTCAAAATGAGTTATCTCGCTCAACTCAGCTCAACTCACAGTGAGCTCTGATATTTAATGAGCTAGCTCAGCTCAGTTCATTTATTATATGAGCTTCAATATGTAAACTCGAACTTAGATCATCTAGATAATGAGTTAAAGGAGTTCACTCGTGAGTTAACTCATGATCATTAAAGATTGCTCATATAACTCGTGATATAATTTAAGCTCAATCATTAAGCTCATTTACTAATTGAGCCTAAAAAGCAAAGATCATACTCATGAAAAATCGTGCTCAGCTGAACCAGCTCATGAGTTATAACTCATTTTGACACTCCTAACTACATGCATGATACCTTTGATCGCCACAAAGAAAAACCATTTTGAGATATTTTATTTTTCTATCTCTCATAGTTACATTTTAACTAATAGAATCTTCGGATAGTTAACATTGGAACAGAAAGATTAATTAGTATAAAGTAGTTACCAGACCATAGACCGTAAGCCTTGTCTGGCAATGAAAGTCAAAGTTCCTGTAAATTATATCGATGAATATAGTGGGAACCGGAATTTACACCGTCGATTTTAATGAATAAATATGAAGGAAAATCGAGTGAACCCGATCTTCCTTGGAGGTCCGAATTCTCTGCGTAATCACTTTAGAACAATAAGAAGATGGACAGCAAGACGAAAATAGATAGTCGCTCAGAGGCGTTTTATTAATTGAATAGTATGAGTACAAGATTTCTCCGAGAGGAGTAGAGATATGCTAACTATCGGAACAACAGAACAGGAGGCGGCCAAGACGTCCTAAGTCTTGTCGTGCTAGTCTAACCACCTAAGTCCTACGTTCTCTAAGCTAGCAGGAGTTCTCTAAGTCTAAATTCTCGGATCCCTTTTCTTCTGCTCAAGCTCTCCTTATATAGTTGCTTTAGGTCGGTGGCCCGTTTACCCTTTTTCCTTTGGGCCCAAGTTTATCTCTTTTTGGGAATATTCCGTTTTCTGTCGATCTTCATAGTTATCGTCGAATCTCCGATGTTTATCCTTGAAAACTTTACATTTATCCCGTTCTCGTGAGATAGGATAAACCGTCGTAGTTTCTAGTGGGCTTGGTCCGTGAAAGCCGTTGATCGGCCTTCAGGCATGTTTAGGTCCTCGCGGGCCGTTCTTGGGCGTTCTTACGATTTTCTCGGTCTTAGTCTCAAAGCTTCGGAAACAACTCCGACCAAGACGAAACGAGAAATATAGGATCCAAAGGTCAGGCAACGCAACCATACGAAGGGCGTAAGAGCCGAAATGAGTCGGACTGACCATGATTGGATCGTCCTCGTCCCACGGGCGAGGTGGCCTCGGCCCGGTCCGTCCTCGCCCACGGGCGAGGTGGCCTCGGCCAGGCCCATCCTCGCCCACGGGCGAGGTCACCTCGGCCCGGCCGGTCCTCGCCCACGGGCGAGGTGGCCTCGGTCCGGCTCGTCCTTGGTCCATCTTCCTTTCATAACAATCTTCCCGAAGACCCTCGTGCACGAACACTCGTATTCTTCCGATCTTTCTTTCGGGAAATATTTCGTGAAGAATTCGGAGAAGTGATAATCTTAGCCGTTGATTTTGAGATAACCCTTTTCGACCCCAACAGTTAGCCCCCCAACCTGCAAGACTCGGAGGCGATTTTGCGGGCGAGTGAAGTGTTTATTTTAGATTGTCTCCGGGATTATTTTATTGCGGAAATCCACGCCATCCATCATATCCTTATAAGTAGTAGTCTCTCATTCCCCATTCTCCACACATCTCATTCTCTCTAACTTTTCTCTCTTTTCTTAAGCAAGAATGTCTTCCTCCCAACACGAGAAGAAAGATTCTGACGTCGAGATGGGTGAGGCCAACCCAACCATGCCGGTCCCAGCTTCTCACGAAGCCACCCCGTCCTTTTTTCCCGGATTCCTTTCTTTCAAAGAGAGGTTGTCAAGGCGCAGTGCCGACAAGGGGGCGAACGTGATCCAGGTCGAAGCGTCGCCCACCCCTTCTCTGTCCGCACTATCGTCCTCGGCCGAAGAGAACAAGCCTTCAGGCGATGCCGCACCTATTGCGGGAACGGACGCGGCGCTCGTGCAAGTCGTTGCCTCTGCCACACCAACCCCCGTTCTCAAAGAAGAAAAGGCGATGGAGTCGTTGCCTCTGCCCTCGGACAGAAAAGAGATCGTCCTAGGGCTTCTCGCGCCTAGTGCCGCTCCTTTGTCCAAGGGTCACAAGAGGAGTAATGCCGCGACCGAGACCGTCAAGAAGAGAAGGTGCACCAAAGGTTTGGAAGGAGAGCCTTCGGGACTTTTGCCGCAACACCGTGCTAAGGTTTGCTTGGATGCTTTCGTATGTGTACTTCGACGCGGGATACTTTGTACTATGATTATTTTGACTCTTTATCTCGTGCGCAGTTTGTGTTGCTGATTGGTGGGATGATCAGCGATTGTGGCTTAGAGATAGACTGTCTGACAAAGGATCTGGCGGGATCGCGGGAGGCATTGAGACGAGTTGAGGCCACGCTGAGGTCTGCTGAGGGTGCTCATGCTGCCGAGGTTTCGCAGCTGGAGACCCGGGTTGGTGATCTCGAGCGGGATCTCGGAAAGTCGGCAAGTGCGTTGTTTAAGATGAGGAAAGAGAAGAGGGCCAAGGCTTCCGAAATCCATCGTCTCCAGCGCGAGATTCAGAGTCAGGCGGAAAAGAGGACCAGCGAGTCGACGGGGACCGTCGTTTCGCGAGATGAGTTCTGCTCCCGTTTGACGACGCTGGCCATTATGTTCGACTCGCTCATGGCGGTCCGTAAGAAGGACCTGGCCCTGGCGGGTACCAAAGGGAGCTTGAGAAAGATCCGGCTACTCAGAGGTAAGGCAGCTCCGACTTTGGACTCCGAAGAGGCCAGACTGCTTTCCTGTAAGGAGGAGTTAGCTGCCGCCGAGGGAGACTTCGATTCGATCCTTTCTCAGCTGAAGGCCGAATGCGTCCTTACGTCGTGTCTGGGAGGGCCTGAGGGGCGAGAACATGCGGTCGAGGAGAGCGAGAAGGAGGAACGCGAGGGTGACTGTTGGGGTCAAAAATGGTTATCTCGAAATCAACAGCTAAGATTATCACTTCTCCGAATTCTTCACGAAATATTTCCCGAAAGAAAGATCGGAAGAATACGAGTGTTCGTGCAGGAGGGTCTTTGGGAAGATTGGTACGAAAGGAAGACGGACCAACGACGAGCCGGACCAAGGCCACCTCGCCCATGGGCGAAGACCGGCCGGGCCAAGGTCACCTCGCCCGTGGGTGATGACGGGCCGGGCCGAGGCCACCTCACCCGTGGGCGAGGACGGACCGCATCAAGGCCACCTCGCCCGTGGGCGAGGATGGGCCGGGCCGAGGCCACCTCGCCTGTGGGCGAGGAAGGACCGAACTGACGCCACCTCGCCCGTGGGCGAGGACGGGCCGGGCCTTGGCCACCTTGCCTGTGGGCGAGGACAGACCGCACTGAGGCCACCTCGCCCGTGGGCGAGGATGGGCCGCACCGAGGCCACCTCGCCCGTGGGCGAGGACGGTGTGTGCTATGGTCGTCCCGTCCACGGGACGAGGACGATCCAATCACGGTCAGTCCAACTCATTTCGGCTCTTACGCCCTTTGTATGGTTGCGTTGCCTGACCGTTGGATCCTATATTTCTTGTTTCGTCTTGATCGGAGTTGTTTCCGATCCTTTGAGACTAAGACCGAGAAAATCGTAAGAACGCCCGAAAGGCCAAGAACGGCCCGCAAGGACCTAAATATGCCTGAAGGCCGATCCACGGCTTTCACGGCCCAAGCCCATTACAAACTACGACAGTTTATCCTAACTCACGAGAACGGGATAAATGTAAAGTTTCCAAGGATAAACATCGGAGATTCGGGGATAACTGTGAAGATCGACAGAAAACGGAATATTTCCAAAAAAAGATAAACTTGGGCCCAAAGGCAAAAGGGTAAACGGGCCGCCAACCTAAAGCAACTATATAAGGAGAGCTGGAGCAGAAGAAAAAGGATCCGAGAATTTTGACTTAGAGAACTCCTGCTAGCTTAGAGAACGTAGGAGTTAGGTGGTTAGACTAGCACGGCAAGCCTTAGGACGTCTTGGCCGCCTCCTGTTCTGTTGTTCCGATAGTTAGCATATCTCTACTCCTCTCGGAGAAATCTTGTACTCATACTATTTAATTAATAAAACGCCTCTGAGCGACTATCTATTTTCGTCTTGCTGTCTATCTTCTTATTGTTCTGAAGTGATTACGCAGAGAATTCGAACCTTCAAGGAAGATCGGGTTCACTCTGTTTTCCTCCATATTTATTCATTTAAATCGACGGTGTGAATTCGGGTTCCCCCAGTTTGGCGCTATAAGGAGGGTGGGACAAATTCTCTAACTTGAAAATCACTAAACGATAAAAGATACATGATGTCCGCTCCAGCAGCTAGCGATGTCGTTTCTTTCAAGGATCGGACAACGGCCGACCAGGCCAAACCCCATAACGATCTCCTTGTCGTCGATCTCACAATCCAGGACATCGACGTAGCGAGAGTGTTGGTCGACACCGGATGCTCGGCCAATATTATATACAAAAACACCCTCGAGAGAATGGAGATCAACCTGTGCGCCATCACGGAAGGACCCAGCCCAATATTCAGACTCTCGGGAGATGCTACTATGACTCTCGGCTCGATCAACCTCGTGGTTAGAGCCGAGAGCGTCGTCAAAGTCACGGAATTCTTAGTCGTCGACCGCCCAACATCGTACAATGCGATCATCGTTACTCCATGGCTGAATTCCATGCGAGCGATCCCCTCGACATTCCATCTGTGCCTTAAGTTTCCAACCCCTCGTGGAGTCGAAACAATACAAGAAGATCACAGGATGGCACAAGTATGTTTCACTGCTGAGCTGAAAAGAAAGAACTCAGCAGTCGAAGCTTCCAGCAACAAGAAAATAAAGCTGATTCCCGATAAGAGCACCCGAGAAAAAGTTTCGGACGTCTTCTGGCGATCTCAGAGGTTCGAAGGTCTAGATGGAAAGCGCGAACCAACTTGTGAACCGGTAAGCTTGGTCTGCCTAGACGAATCATTCCCGGAATGGTGCGTCGAGATCGGAGCCAACCTCCGCGAGCCTTTGAGAACAAGGCTCATAGTCTGTCTTAAAAAGAATCTCAGCACGTTCGCTTGGGCCACGGAGGATATGCCAGGGATCGACATCGGCATAACTTTCCACGAGCTCAATATTGACCCGACCTACAAACCTGTCAAGCAAAAAAGACGGAAACTAGGACCAGAGCGTGCCACTGCGGTAAACGAGGAAGTCGAAAAACTCCTTAAAGTGGGGTCAATAACAGTAGTCAGGTACCCGGACAGGCTCGCCAACCCCGTCGTGGTCAAAAAGAAAAACGGCAAATGGCGAGTCTGCGTTGACTTCACCGATCTCAACAAAGCCTGCCCAAAAGATTGCTTTCCAATTCCGCACATCGGCCGATTGGTCGAAGCGACAGCAGGAAACAAACTTTTATCGTTTATCGACGCCTTCTCCGGGTACAACCAAATCATGATGAACCCGGACGATCGCGAGAAGACCGCATTCATCACCGACCGCAGAACATATTGTTACAAAGTAATGCCTTTTGGCCTCAAGAACGCAGGCGCTACTTATCAGCAACTCGTTAATCGAATGTTTTCCGAGCAACTTGGAAAAACTATGGAAGTGTACATCGATGACATGCTCGTAAAATCCCTTGACGAACACGATCACGTATCCCATTTGGAAGAGTGCTTCGCAAGGTTGAATTTACACAACATGAAATTAAACCCGGCTAAATGTAGGTTCGTCGTGGATACGGAAGAGTTTCTCGGTTACCTAGTCACGTGTCGCAGAATCGAGGCTAACCCCAAACAGATAAACGGGTTAATATAAATGGTCTCGCGAAAGACAAAACGGGAAGTCCAAAGGCTAACCGGAAGAGTCGCGGCCTTAAACCATTTTATCTCACGCTCAATGGACAAGTGCCTTCCTTTCTACGACACATTGAAAGGAAACAAGAAATTCGAATGGTCGGAGGAATGCGAAAAAGCTTTCCAACAGCTAAAGCGTTACCTGGCCACTCCTCCCGTCCTCGCGAAACCAGTAGAGGTAGAACCCTTGTTCCTCTACATTTCAGTCTCCGCAACAGCGGTAAGCGGTGTTTTGATTAGAGAAGAACGCGGTGAGCAAAGACCATTCTTCTACATAAGCAAAACGTTACTGGACGCTGAGACCCGGTATCCCCTGATGGAGAAACTAGCATTTGCAGTTGTGACATCGGCAAGAAAACTCCGGCCATACTTTCAGTCGCATACAATAATAATCCTCACCACCTTTCCCCTGCGAACAATCTTGCACAGTCTGAGTCAGTCAGGACGACTCGCGAAATTGGCAATCGAACTAAGCAAGTACGACGTAGAGTGCCGCCCAAGAACCTGCGCAAAATCTCAAGTAATAGCGGACTTCTTGGTAGAATTGCCCACGGGGGATATGACGAACACGGAACGAGATTCAACTTGGATCCTTCAAAACAAGGATCCGGGATCGGAATCCGGCTCACATCTCCGACCGGCGAAGTCTTGGAACACCGCATAAAGGGATACGGAGAAGAGATGGACGAGTGATTTTTGAGTTAGAGAATTCGTCCCCCCCCCCTCCTTCTAGCCCCAAACTGTGGGAACCGGAATTCACACCGTCGATTTTAATGAATAAATATGGAGGAAAACCGAGTGAACTCGATCTTCCTTGAAGGTCCGAATTCTCTGCGTAATCACTTTAGAACAATAAGAAGATAGACAGCAAGACGAAAATCGATAGTCGCTCATAGGCGTTTTATTAATTGAATAGTATGAGTACAAGATTTCTCCGAGAGGAGTAGAGATATGCTAACTATCGGAACAACAAAACAGGAGGCGGCCAAGACGTCCTAAGCTTTGCCGTGCTAGTCTAACCACCTAAGTCCTACGTTCTCTAAGCTAGCAGGAGTTCTCTAAGTCTAAATTCTTCGATCCTTTTTCTTTTGCTCCAGCTCTCCTTATATAGTTGCTTTAGGTAGGTGGCCCGTTTACCCTTTTGCCTTTGGGCCCAAGTTTATCTATTTTTGGGAATATTCCGTTTTCTGTCGATCTTCATAATTATCCTCGAATCTCCGATTTTTATCCTTGGAAACTTTACATTTATCCCGTTCTCGGGAGTTAGGATAAACCGTCGTAGTTTCTAATGGGCTTGGGCCGTGAAAGCCGTGGATCGGCCTTCAGGCATGTTTAGGTCCTCGCGGGCCGTTCTAGTCCTTTCCGGCGTTCTTACGATTTTCTCGGTCCTAGTCTCAAAGCTTCGGAAACAACTCCGATCAAGACAAAACGAGAAATATAGGATCCAAAGGTCAGGAACCGCAATCATACGAAGGGCGTAAGAGCCGAAATGATTCGGACTGACCGTGATTGGATAATTCTCGTCCCGTGGCCGGGACGACCTTAGCACGCACCATCCTCGCCCACGGGCGAGGTGGCCTCGTTGCAGCTCGTCCTCGCCCACGGTTGAGGTGGCCTCAGTGCGGCTCGTCCTCGCCCACGGGTGAGGGGGCCTCGGCCCGGCCCGTCCTCCCCCATGGGCGAGGTGGCCTCGGTGCGGTCCGTCCTCGCCCACGGGCGAGGTGGCCTTGGCCCGGCCCGTCCTCGCCCACCTGGCCTTGGCTCGGCCCGTCCTCGCCCACGGGCGAGGTGGCCTCGGTGCGGTCCGTCCTCACCCACGGGTGAGGTGGCCTCGACCCGGCCCGTCCTCGCCCACGGGCGAGGTGGCCTTGGTCCGGCTCGTCCTTGTTCCGTCTTCCTTTCGTACCAATCTTCCCGAAGACCCTCGTGCACAAACACTCGTAATCTTCCGATCTTTCTTTTGGGAAATATTTCGTGAAGAATTCGGAGAAGTGATAATCTTAGCCGTTGATTTCGAGATAACCGTTTTCGACCCCAACAAATATCCAACTGCTCGACCATCCTTCGTTAATGGACCGTTCACGCCTTCTCATTCAGTCTGCGGGCTCCATCTGTCCGACGGACAGTGTGTTTTATTTTTCTGAAAACTTGAAATCATTGTTTATTGATCTTGCAATCACCACATAACTTTTCCCCGTGTTTTGGTCTCACATGTTGCTCTCCAGAATTATTACCCATGTTAGTGTGAGCCCTTGCTGAGTTCACACTTTTATAGGTTCGACCCTGATACCACTTGTAACTCCCCGACTGTCCACGGCTAATGGACCAATCATTTTGTTTTTGGGGTTCGGTTCGGATTTCGGGTTCCGGATTTTATGCCCAGGCCTAATTTACTGATCCTGCAATCACCAAATGATCTTTTCCCATGTTTTTGTCTCACTCGCATGGTATCACGAATCATTTTCTAATAGGTCATCCATCGTTCTATTACTCTAGCTCAAGTATGCTAAACTCTGGAGTTCTAACGGGATGTTAAGAAATATACGTGGAGTTGTATGATAGTAAACTCATTTTCCATACAGTTCAATGTTTCAGCAAAACTTGTAGCTTGTTGAAAACTATAGCTTGTACAAACTTGGAAATGACTTTCAGAAGAACCAGAAATATTAAATTTCAAAAACTATAAGTCAATCATTATATACTACATGCACAAACTTGTCTTGTGAAAAGACAACAATCGTGAGACCAAAGAAAAGAGAAAAAGCACTGTTTTAACATACATGAGTTTCAACTACATACTTGAGAAAGGGTTTTCCTATGGAATGCCCATTTAGAGGCTTAATATGAAGGAAACTTAATCCTTTGAAATAAGGATTTTTAGTAATTAAATTCATCAAGTAAAGATGAATCGTAAAAAAATAATTTTTAACTAAATATCCTACAAAATAAACCGTTAACTTTAATTTCGTTAATTTCTATTACCCTCCTTCTAAAATACCGTGACGGCAGGTAACATACGTTAATGGAATAAAGTTGAGGGTTTATTTAGTATAATTTTTAGCTGAGTGTTTTTTTTTTACGATTCATATTTAGTTGAAGAATTTAATTACTAAAAACCCTTATTAATATTACCTTGTAAATTCTACACTTATTATTATGTATAATACTTGATTTTGAACCAATATGTTGTACTTTTGTGCTATTAATCAATCAGCAATATCTTTGATCTATTATACTTGTTTTACTTTAGGAAAAATTGAAAAAAAGACACTCTCAACTTAGGTTTGTCGCAAAAGAACTTGTAGAGGATTATTTAGGTAACTAGGATTTATATTCCCTTTAATACCATTATACCCTTCAATTAACCTAATTAATCTTAATAATTTGTAATTGATTTAACTTTTTATTTAAAAAAAGAAGAAAAGAAGAAGAAATCCATGAAAGAGGTGTGGCTCATCCTGACCTCCAATCGTCTTCTTTAGCTCCTCACCATCATGCCGGCTTCGTCTCGTCGAGTTCGTGGTCATGCTCCGTTCCAATCGCTGCGACCAAGCTTCCTCCACGGCGCCAACTCACGATGCCACTCCTCCGTCTCATATCCGAAGGCTCCAATCACATCGTGCTCTCTGCTTCACTCTACTCTCTGTTACGTCGGAATCAGCCTTTGCCGTTGCGTATCGAAGGAAGGCTTGTCGAAGAGCAACAATGGCCAGTTTGGGTAATTTTGCAACACATGTCCTCAAAGTTTTGACTAATCTCTGCTTTGTCCCATGACTTTCTGTTTGTACATATTGCTTCTTGAATTAATTCCAAAATTTTCAATTGTGCAATCTAGACCAGCGAGTATTCCTATTTTCAGTCTTGGTTCTGAATTTTCTGTTATTTTAATGTTTGCCCCAATCTTCCAAATTTACAGAAATATCTTCATTGTTTCGCCTTAAACTTCCACAAGTGCACTTTTGACCCTGTTATATGAAAATTCAATATATAGATTAATTTTATGATTTTTATTATATTTGATAGTATATAAACTGGTAAACATATCATGAATCCTATGTGGTCTAGTGGCTTGCGTGTGTAGTTTTCTCTTGAATAACTCAGGTTCGAGTGAAGGAAAGAACAATTTTGATGATTTTTTAACCTCGCAGAGAAGATACTGTTGGAGATTTAGGGTAGATTTTGTGTAGATTTAGGAAAGATATTAACTAAAATAAGAAGTTTCCATATTTTCCAGATTTGCCTATAATATGTATCCTATGTTATGCAGAACACAATATAATGGGTGAGAAACTTATTCTGCCTTAAGCGTAACATAAGGTAAAAGGTAGAACATGTTATGACACATAAACAAGAAGAGGTATATTGTAGAGTTGTGCTTATAAGACGTAATCAAGCTACAGGTAGACTTACGACATCTTTCTAGAATATAACCTAACGAATTCTAGCTTAGATAGAATATACAAGAAAGTTTTGTTTGCGTTATATATCCAGGATAGATCTAAGTATAATACTTAGTATCCGATTTCTAGACTAAGTAGATGGCCAGAATGAGTATTCTATCCCCAGCTAAAATATTAAATAAAATATGATTCCAATATTTTTTAAAAAAAAAATTAAACATATAAATAGTTATACCTATATTTCCAATAGTTTTCATATTTTTATATTTTTAAAATTCACTCATAGCAGAAGGACAAAATATGTCTAAAATGACTAGAAATATCAAAAGTCTTAAAAAGACAAACAAAAGTTGAGAGTGTCTCTTTTTTTTTCTAATTTTTCCTTTATTTTATTACTTCATGTTTTTGTAGTATTACTTCATGTTTCTGTAGTATTATTTCATGTTTCCGTAGTATCACAAATAATCTTGTATTGATATATCCTAACAAGTAACATGAATTGTAAAAGCTTAAAAATCATTGTAAAATCTTATTAAACATTTTTAAAAGTATTAAAATATTTATGAAGTTTTATAAAACGATTATAAGATTGATAAAATAATGTATAGGAATTTATAAATTAGTTGTAAAGGCTTACAAATCAATTTTAAGCAATGCATTAATGATAACAAAGATTTTAAAAACATATGATGTTTTGTGATAAAACCCTTCAACTAAAATCTTACAAAATAAACCATCAACTTTAATTTCGTTAATGCCTGTTACCCTTCGTCAAGGTATTTTAGACGGTGGGTAACATACATAAAAAGAATTAAAGTTGAGGGTTTGTTTTATAGGATTTTTAGGCGAGGATTTTTCTTACGCTTCATCTTTAATTGGGGGGTTTAAGTACTAAAACTGGAAATAAAACAAAATCACCCATTTAACATAGCTCAAATTCAGCAAAACCATGATACCGTGGAAGCGTTTTAGATGCTAACCTGGAGATACATGAAGTAAATATGACTTTGAAAAGTCAGCCACTACCAGTATGGCTTTCAACAATGTCTTGAATCGACAATAATATTTTTGCAATCTGTATTACAAGGCAACATCATATAAGAAAGCAAACGAAGAATTCTCACACTTAACTAAACATAAGACGTAGATGAGATCGGAAGATAAATCATTGAACGTATAAACACAACACACTGAATTCTTAGAAGTCTAACAACAACACAATCTAGCTTAGACCTGGATTTTCTCCCAATAATGTTACATAATTGAACTTAATATGTCGTAGTCAAATATTTCCAATCGTGATATATTTTAAGTGAAAGTAAAAGCGTCAGAGAGCTAGACAGAAATAGAGAAACAAAGTCCAATTTTTTTCTTTTGATAAATATATTCTCATAGTGCCAAATTAAGAAGAAGAAGAAGACGACTAGATATTAGACACAATTGTTAATGTTTATATGTTGTTTGAAAATATGATTAATGAATATAATGTTTTTTTCAATACTATCCTTAATGAATTCTAATGGTAATTTGTGTATATAACATATGAAGTAAAGGTTAATTATAATGTATACTTATTTTTAATAGTGAAGATAGATAATGTAATTTTTTAAAATTCCAGAAATACCCATTTTCATACTATTGAAATTTATTAAATAATATATAAAAATTATACAAGTTGAAAATATGAAAAAAAAACCTTCTCAAATTATTAGTATTTTTCTATTTGATTACTTGAAATTAAGTAATTTTATGTATTAAACGTTGCAAAAATACATTGATTCATTAACAACTGATGATAAAGTGTACACCAAAAAAAAAGCTGATGATGAAGTACGTAACGTATGAAAACATGAAACAATATATCTATAAACTTTGAAGAACACGACACATGAAGAACATTTTTATTTAATTCCACAATATATAAGAGAAAATTTAGTTACAGAATAATTAATCCTTTATCCATATAAATAAAATTCTAACCCATATAAAAAAACTCATGTTCACTGATCAAACTCTCGTATTCATATTATATGAGAGACTAGCTAGATTTTTAGGTCTGGTCTTGTGGTTATATGAAAAAATTGAATAATCCATAAAAGTCTTAATTATTTATCATTTTAAATTGTTAAGATTAACCTGATTTTCTAAGTAAATATTAAGTGTCAATGTAAAATTTTATAAACAATAGTGATCTTCCATTATTAAATTTTTTCTTGTTTCAAAATCTATCGTGAAAGATTTTATTGGGGCCCTTCTGCAAATGTTTATAAGAGTAGTTTGCCAATTTGTTCACTCCAATAGACAATTCTCATCAGCTCTAAGTACTATAAATACTGTCTCATGCTTGCCAAATTTACACAGCACAAAAGTAAAAAAACACAAATCAAAGTTTTCATTAGTTTTAATCGTCAGAATGGGAATGGCTAGTGTTAAATCAGTCATGATGATCCTCTTAGTAGCAAAGGTCATCATATCTTGTGTCACTGACATGGATATGTCCGTCGTGTCCTACGACGATAATCACCACGTGACCCTGGGTCCAGGTCGTCGCCAGAGCATTTTCGATGCTGAGGCTGAGCTGATCTTTGAGTCATGGATGGTCAAACATGCGAAAGCATAGAGCTCCGTCGCCGAGATGGAACGGCATTTAACGATTTTCAAGGACAACGTACGTTTCTTTACTAACCGAAATCCTGAGAATCTTAGTTATCGGCTTGGTTTGACCCGTTTTGCTGATTTATCTCTACGTGAGTACAAAGAAGTTTGTCACGGGGCTGATCCAGGACCACCCAAGAACCACGTTATCATGACTACCAGCGACCGATACAAGACTAGTGTTGATGATGTTCTTCCCAAGTCCGTTGACTGGAGGAAAAAAGGCCCAGTGACTGAAATCAAATATCAAGGCAATTGCAGTGTGTGTTTTGATTTTAAAATTCAATCTAACAATTTTTATAGCATCACTACTCATTGGTTACTAAAAATGGGTTTTTAACCATTAATATATTACTACCTCCGTTTCATTTTAATTGTAGTTGTAGAGTGAAATTTTTTGTTTCAAAATATATGTCGTTTTAGAATTTCAATGCAAAATTCATTAATTTTATATGCTATAGGATTCTTTGTATTCTCAGACTATTTTTTTATTTTGGTTGAAATGTGATTTTCTCTGTTAGTGTTAAAATGTGCTTAGGTATATAAGTAATTATGTTTTTTATTTAGAATACATACAAAATTAAATATGTATTTAATCTGTGTGCACATATTTAAAACAACAACTAAAATAAAACAAAGGAAGTAGTATTTGAAAATAGTTTAATTATATAATAATAATTTAACCTTAGAAAATAACTGTATGTTTGCTGGATGTGTCACTCTCACGTTTGGGGCACCACTGTAGGAACCCTTAAAGAAAAAAAATATTAATAGAATGGTCGAAGAATTGATCGTGAAGGAACCTTAAGCTGCTCGACCCTGTTAGAGAAGGTGTTAGATTGATAAGAAGAATAAAATTTTTCGAAGCACGACGGGAATTGAAGCACGACGGGAAAACCCAAAATCAAACAAAAACCCTGATTTCGGTATTTTGGGATTTTTCGAGGAAGCCGGAGGCTCGGGAAATATTTTCCATCTAGGTCAGAAATATTTTGGAGTTTATTAAAAATATTCAGCTCATCAGAACGGGCGTAGAAAAATATTCGAGATTGATCGTGGGTCGAAAATTCACCGGAAGGACCGGAATCAGTCGAATGGACCGAGAAGCTCGAGGTGGCTTAATCTATGAGATAAGGACGTGGTGTCAACTGCCTGGCATGGTAGCTGGCAAGGGAAGCACGAGGTATTGAAGCTCAGGAGATCACAGCATGCTGATTGATACACAGAAGCACGAGGTGCCGCTCAACCTGCGACCGAGGCATGCTGATCGACATGTGGCGATGTGGTGTCAAAGTGCATGCAACCAAGCCATGCCTTCAGACATGTGGAGGACGTGGTGTCAACTGCCTGGCATGGTAGGTGGCAAGGGAAGCAGGAGGTGTTGAAGCCTAAACGATCACATCATGCGGAGTGACACACAGAAGCACGAGGTGCCGCTCAACCTGCAACCGAAACATGCTGATCGACATGTGTGCTCTGTGGTGTCGATCTGCATGAAAACAGTCCATGCCATCAAACATGTTGAGGACGTGGTGTCTTCATGCATGCCATCCTGGTCATGCAGCCAGACATGTGTAGCACGAGGTGCTGCCGCGCATGCGACCGGAGCTATGCGAAGCGACACACGGGCTGCCACACGGCCTGTTTCTGATTGGTTGCTGCTTCCTATAAATACCCCACGAACCCAGCTCATTTCAACACATCCAGACCAGTTCAAATTCAGTTAAAAACGTGAGAGAGAAAGCAGAGAAAGAAAGTTATAGTTTCGATCATTTTCGATCCTTTTTCGGCAGTTTTTGAGAGTTTTCGAGAACAGTTACTCTGCCCGATTTGAATCGACATCTGAAGATGGTTCTGATCAAGTGAAGATCAGTCCAGACGTGGGTCTACTTGTGAAGGTCAAGAAAAGGGTTCGGATCGCAGAAGACGGACACGGGGTCAAGGCCACGGTCAACCAAAAACAGTGAGTTATAATCGATTGATTGCTAAGCTGTTTTCATGCAGGTTCCCGTTACTTGGAAGTTGGATCATGGCAGGGGGCCAGGTCTAAACTAAGTAATGGTTTGTTTGCTTAATAGTAATGGTTAGGTTGATTAGTTAATAGCATGCTTAGTTATTGCTTGAGAATCGTAGTAGCATGCTAATCGTTAGGTTGATTGGTTAGTTAGCGAATGCTTAGATGATATCGCTAGGTTGCGGTAGTTAGATATTCTGGAATTAGTCTTCCTTCTATATTCTAGAATGTGGTTGATTGTGTTGATTGTGATTATTGTTTGGAACCTTGGTTATATTACCGGGTTTAGTATTATATTGGCCGACAGCATGTGCGTAACCCGCCATTGCTAGGCATATTGTAGGTGAGTTAGCGTTCCTTCAGACCTCGTACCCGGCGTGTTCAAGGAAACCCCTTATCCGCTGGATCGGGAAGACTCAGAGATACGGGGTCATGGCCTAAGGCTGAGATATTACACGACGGTGTAATGTGGCAGTGACCCGAAGGACTGTGGGCTGTCGCGCGGTGACCCGAATGACTGTGGGCCGCGTTCGGTTGAAAGTTCCTTCTTCTAGCCTTCGTGGTAGGGAGATAGGATATTGCCGATGATGATGGAGGAACCTAAGGGTGTGGTAAACCCTAGTTTATCGATTTACGAGTTTTAGCGACTATCTTATAGTATCGATATTTTACTCGTATTATTTTCTGCTGCGGATTTCTGATTGCTTATTATTACTATTATTGATTTGGGTTATTAGATGAACCTCTCGCTTTAGATTTGTTTGGGGTGGGATAGCGAGGGGTTGTATTTGTTAGTTGGGGATTGTAACTCACTGAGTAATGCTAGATTACTCACTCCTCACTCTTTGTTGTTTTCAGGTGACCAGTACAGTTCGTAGTGGTCGCGGGAAGTTAGGCTGGCTGGTGTAGTATTTTCATCTTTTTGCCTGCGATATTTTCAGACTATAAGTATGTACTTTTACTCTTTTGGCTAGCCACTACTTGTATAAATAAGTTGTGTTTTGCGAACCATGTTTCAGGTTTGATAAATAAAGCGATGCTTTATGTAAATGCCTTGTTGTAGCTGATATTAGCTTTGTCCAAGCTAACACAACGTCAGATTGAGGTACGGGTTGAGAAATCTTAGGCCTTGATCTGACGGGACGTGTTAGTGGTCGAACTGGCTTAGTCATGAATTGCACTCTTTGTGACCTTGGCCGGAACGCCCCTAGCCAGTCATGTAGCGCTCCAGAACCTTGGTAGAAAGTTGGTCCATCGGTCATGTTCTTGTTTGATTGTTGGCCGGTGGTTTGACCTATACCTAGAACGGTTCGGGGGTGTTACAGAGGTGGTATCAGAGCCAGGTTTCGTCCATGTGTGACACAAGTGCTTTCAATGATTTTTATTGAGTCAAAAGAGTCGCAAAAAGATGCTTTAGGAAACCAGCCACTTCCCGTGTTTAGTTATATAGGATTGGGACTTACCCTTTTATTTGCGTGCAGATGGCTAATTTCGGGATAGGTAATGATGGACGAGATCAGATTTTGGGAGAGGGTAGGGATTCGACTGGAAGAGGATTGGGCTACAGATCAGACCATGGTAATGGCAATGGTGTTAGTGAGATGTTTGGACATTATAGGAGTCCTCCTCAGAGGACAAGATCGTTTCCGGTGTACGGTAACAGGACCCGAGTTAACCGAGAAGACAGTTTGTCGAGCATTAGTCCAAGTCGTATTTGGGCCCAGAGACATCAGCATGATCAATCCGTTCAATCAAACCCAAGGCAAGATCAGAACCATGCCACAGAAAGACCACAAGATCAAGGAGCAGAAAACACCCTGAAGCTTTTACATGACGTGATGACCAAGGCGTTAAGTAACCAGGCCACACATACTCATACTCCTGAAGTTTCCAAGTTGTGGTCTACCATGAAGAACATTGGATCCCACAAATACAAAGGAGGATCAGATCCTATTGAAGCCGACAAGTGGATTACTATGATGGAGAAGAATTTTGAAGCCATTGAGTGCCCAGAAGAATACAAGAAGAAGATCGCAGTGTACTATCTGGAGCTTGGAAGTTGATTAGCTGGGAGCAACTTTAGCAGCTTATCGGATCTGGTGGAAAAGGCCGTTAATGTTGAGGCTGTATTAGAGGTTGAAAGAAAGGTTACACAACATTCTGGCGGACACACGAATTTCAACCAAGGAGAAAGACCAAATTACAAAAAGGGTCCAAGATTTAACAAAGGCAAAGGCCGAGGATTTGGAGGCCAAGTCAACAATCGGGGTAACTCTAGGGTCTGTTAAATATGTGGTCAACCGGGACACATTTCAAGGTTCTGTCCCCGCAATCAGCGAAGCAACCAGCAGGGTTTTTCAACGGTAAGGATGGAAGACATCACTTGTTACTCTTGCTTCAAGAAGGGCCATTATGCATCGTCATGTCCGAACAAGCCAATCCCTGCGACCCCTCTTGCGATCCGAGCTCCTCGTAGCCGTCCAGCAATTGAGCCAGCACAAAAGAAGCAAAACCTAGGAGGGAGAGTTTATGCCTTAGGTATAGAAAACCCGGACAATGCAGGACCGTCTAAGGGTCCCATCACAGGTATTGTGGGTGTTAAACCTCCTCTTTTTATTGCATGAGCTTTGTGAGATTTAGTTGTTGGAATTTAGTTAGGATTCTGGTTAGGTATAGATTGCTTGATCGCTAGGTTGCGCATTTAGAAATATTTCGACTGTGATTGTTGATTGTGTTAGTCTTGATTAGTATTTCTGTGATTGAGATATTGTTGATTGAGTTACTGTGACAGGAACCATACATGTTGCTGGTAAACCCACACATGTATTGTTTGACTCGGGGGCAACACATAGTTTTGTGACCCCTAAGGTGGCTGCCCAGTTTTGGGATTGCTTTTTGGTTGACAGGGTAAACGTGGCCTTGACCCCTGCAGATCGAACCCTTCAAGCGCATCAGTGTATCAAGAATGTTCCTTTGGTCATTCAAGAGAAAGAGTTCGTGGCAGATTTGTTAGTCGTGCCTTTGGAAGGGTGCGAAGTAATCCTTGGAATGGATTGGTTATCAAGCTATGGAGTTTAGATCGATTGTGAGAAGGGAAGGCTGTTTTTTGGCAGAGGCAAACATCCAGAGATGGTATACTACGGAATCAGTCCTAGTATGACCGTGTCACTGGTAGCAGCATTGAGAGTACAAGATTTGCTTCAAGACGGGGAAGTTTATTTGGTAACTTTATCTGTTAGTGGAGGAGCCACAAACGATGAAGTTAAGATCGAAGATATAGAAGTGGTCCAGGAGTTTGAGGATGCCTTTGAGCCATTAAAGGAATTACCTTTACCACGGAGTAATCCCTTTACTATTACTTTGGAGCCTGAAGCAAAACCTATAGCTAAGGCACCATATCGAATGGCACCTGCGGAGTTGGCTGAGCTGAAGAAACAATTGGAAGATCTATTGGAAAAGGGATTCATCCGGTCAAGCTCTTCACCTTGGGGAGCTCCTGTTCTATTTGTGAAGAAAAAGGATGGAAGCATGAGGTTGTGTATCGATTATCGCGGTATCAACAACATCACCATAAAAGACAAGTATCCTCTTCCGAGGATAGATGAGCTGTTGGACCAACTTAGAGGAGCTAGTTGGTTTTCGAAGATCGATTTGGCATCAGGATATCATCAAATTTCTATTGTCAAGTCAGACATCATGAAGACAGCATTTCGGACGAGGCAGTATGAGTTTGTTGTTATGCTATTTGGTCTCACCAACGCCCCTGCAGCTTTCATGCGATTGATGAATGAAGTGTTCTATGACTACCTCGACGAGTTCGTGATCATTTTCATTGACGACATCCCGGTGAATTCAAGAAGTAAGGAAGAGCACGAAGAGCATCTGAGACTGGTTATGGAGAGGTTACGAAATCAGAAGCTGTTTGCTAAGTTTAGCAAATGTTCGTTTTGGAAGAGAGAGATAGGATTTCTTGGTCACATAGTATCAGGAAAAGGGCGTGGCTGCTGATCCAGATAAGGTCCAAGCCATACGAGAATGGCCTTGACCTACCACAGTGACAGAAATGAGGAGTTTTCTCGGACTCGCGGGTTATTACCGGAAGTTTGTTAAGGACTTTTCCTCCATTGCAAAGCCTTTAACTAAACTGACCGGTAAAGGAGTTCCTTTTATATGGGCGGAAGAAACGGAGAAGGCATTCAAGAAGTTGAAGGAAGCTCTCACAAGTGCACCTGTGTTAGCTTTGCCCGAGCAAGGTAAACCTTACACGGTTTACACGGATGCTTCACGAGTTGGGCTAGGTTGTGTGTTAATGCAAAATGGGAGAGTCATTGTGTATGCCTCGAGGCAACTACGGAAGCATGAAGATAACTACAGCACACACAACTTGGAGCTAGCGGCCGTGGTATCCGCTTTGCGGATTTGGAGATCATACTTGTACGGAGAAGAAGTGGAGGTATACACGGACCACCAAAGTCTTAAATACCTCTTCACCCAGCCAGAAATCAATCTGCGTCAGCGTAGATGGACGGAATTCGTGGCTGACTATGACCTAAAGATTCGCTACCATCCTGGTAAAGCGAATGTGGTTGCGGATGCCTTTAGTCGAAGGAAGATGGATGCTGATATGGAAAAAGAAGTGGATCTGTTGAAACAAGAGCTGAAGCAAGTGAAGTTGGTCGTTTTGGAGGGACAAACCAGTGAACCATTGGGAGTACAAGCAGTGAATCAGGCCAGCTTGATTAAGAAGATCCGAGAGGAGCAACTTAAAGACGAGAAACAAAAGATTGCTGAAGAACTAAGAGGGCAAGCCGGACCAAATAATGCTGGATACTACTTGGCGTAAGATGGAACTTTGCTTATCAATGGACGGATCACCGTTCCTAAAGGACAAGGGCTGAGAGATGAGATACTAAGGGTTGCACACCATTCCTTACTTAGTATTCATCCTGGAAGTTCAAAGATGTACCGAGACGTGAGAAGATCTATCATTGGCCAGGGATGAAGAGATCAGTAGCGCAATGTGTTGCACAGTGTGCAACTTGTTAACAAGTTAAAGCCGAGCATCAAGTTCCAGGAGGATTGTTGCAGAATCTTCCGATACCTCAATGGAAATGGGACTCTATTTCCATGGATTTCATCACTGGATTACCCACTGCTCCAGGTAGATCGAACAACTTAATCTGGGTGATTGTGGATAGGTTAACCAAGGTCACACACTTATTGCCTATGAGAGACACTGATAAAGTTGAAGTATTGGCCGAGATGTACGTCGACCAGATCGTGAAGTTACATGGTGTACCTTCAGACATCGTCTCAGATCGTGACCCTAGATTCACGGCAGCATTTTGGGAAGGACTACAAGAAGCCTTGGGAACTAAACTGTTCAAAAGCACGGCGTTCCATCCAGAATTAGATGGCCAAACGGAGAGAACCATTCGGACAATCGAGGACATGCTTCGGATGTGTATTTTAGATTGGGCAGGAAATTGGGAGAAGCATATACCGTTGGTCGAGTTCTCGTATAACAACAGTCATCATGCGAACATAGGAATGCCACCTTATGAAGCGCTGTATGGAAGGCCATGCAAGACACCTTTGTGTTGGACGGAAGTGGGAGAAAGAAGAATGTTTGGATCACCTATTGCACAAGAGACTATGATTAAGCTGGAGACGATCCAGACCAACATGAAGAATGTTGGGGTCAAAATCGGTCAAAGACGCAATCAATACCCGAAAGTCCTTGGAAACGATCAAGCGTCGAATAAAACCAAGGAAAAAACAAGTTATTCGACGAAAACGCTGGAAGGGATGATCGCATCGTAGCCCCGGACACCAGCAGGAGCCGCCAAGGCCTAGCCCAGGGCGCCGGGCGCCGGCTCGCCCGCACTGGCACCGGGTGCCGGCTCACCCGTGCTGGCGCCGGGCGCCGGCTCGCCCGTGCTGGCACCGGGCGCCGGGCGCCGGCTCGCCCGTGCTGGCGCCGGGCGCCGGCTCGTCCGTGCCGGTCACGGGCGCCGGGAGCCAGCTCGCCCGTGCTGGCCACGGGCGCCGGGTGCCAGCTCGCTCGTGCGGGTCACGGGCGCCGGGTGCCAGCTCCCTCGTGCTGGTCACGGGCGCCGGGCGCAAGCTCGCTCGTTCTAGTCACAGGCGCCGGGCGCCAGCACCCATGTCCAAATCCCAGGCGCCGGGCGCCAGCACCCATGACCAAATCCCAGGCGCCGGGCGCCAGCACCCATGTCCAAATCCCGGGAGCCCAAGTACGGACCACTCAACAAGTGCGATCTTCTTCCCACAAAACCGTCTCAACAAACTAGTTCAACTATGCACTTTGTATCCTTGCTCGAAGACTCACCGTTCAACTCCTTGGAGACAAGAAACCCAAGAACCCCGTTTCGTCTTGGTCGAAACAAATCGGGAAAGCTTCGGGAGGCCACCAAAGGTGAGAAAGGCGCGCGCGGCGCCCTCTGGGGTCTCCTGGGAATGGGGATGTCCCGCGGAGGCGGACACGAGCCACATACAGCTTTGTACTATGCCGCCCTCGTATCCTCGTCAACTTCTTCTTCGTGTTTCGTCACAACCACTTCATCGACGGGGGAATCGCCCGAAGATGAGTGAGAAGAAGAATTCCTTTTAGAGGATCTTGATCTTGAAGACATTTTCTTGAGAGAGAAACTTTAGAAGGTAAAATCCTTGTGATGAAGTAAGAATGACTGAAAATTCTTACTCCATCTTTATAAGGAAAGGAAAGTTACTATTTACTCCGACTTTCGGCAAACGATTGCGTCTCTACACCTTCCTATCTAGCTATACCGCGAGCTAGGACCTGTTACCAAAAACCACGCTCCTAGCTAGCTGGGGGGCTAACTGTTGGGGTCAACATCGGTCAAAGATGCAATCAATACCCGAAAGTCCTTGGAAACGATCAAGCGTCGAATAAAACCAAGGAAAAAACTAGTTATTCGACGAAAACACCGGAAGGGATGATCGCATCGTAGCCCCTGACACCAGCAGGAGCGGCCACGGCCTATCCCCGGGCGCCGGGCGCCGGCTCGCCCGCACTGGCACCGGGCGCCGGGCACCGGCTCACCCGTGCTGGCGCCGGGCGCTGGCTCGCTCGTGCTGGTCACGGGCGCCGGGCGCTAGCTCCCTCGTGCTGGTCACGGGTGCCGGGTGCCAGCTCGCTCGTGCTGGTCACAGGCGCCGGGCGCCAGCACCCATGTCCAAATCCCTGGCGCCGGGTGCCAGCACCCATGACCAAATCCCAGGCGCCGGGCGCCAGCACCCATGTCCAAATCCCGGGCGCCCAAGTACGGACCACTCAACAAGTGCGATCTTCTTCCCGCAAAACCATCTCAAAAAACTAGTCCAACTATGTACTTTGTATCCTTGCTCGAAGACTCACCGTTCAACTCCTTGAGGACAACAAACCCAAGAACCCCGTTTCGTCTTGGTCGAAACAAATCGGGAAAGTTTCGGGAGACCACCAAAGGTTCGGTTGACGAATGGATCTCGATTCATCGTATAAAACGATCACGGTTATTCTAAAAACACCAGTCATCTAGACTATACGGTGAATTGAGGTTCCTTCGGCAAAGCAAGTATCATGACAGGCTGTTTTCTCGGAAAAATCGTAAAATGTCCACGATCGAAACAACGGCCACGGAAGGCCCGAACGCGACCGAATCGGCCCACTTGCGATTTTCCAGGAAACCAAGTCGAGATGGACATGACGCCCCATTTATCTTAACATAAGATAAATGTCAAGTTTCCCGATAAATATGAAGACCGACGGAAATGGAAAGAAGCCCGATTCGCGATAGATTCGGCCCAAAGAAAGAATAGACCGTCTTAAAGAGGAGTATATAAGGATAGCTTGGGACGAGGAGAAAAGGGAGAAATTTTTGAGAGCAACATAGCACTTAGAGCAACTCAGGCATTTCTTTTCCATTTTTACTAGCGAGCTGCGATTCAACTAGGTTAGAACTTAGGTTGCTAGACTAGCGAACTTGCCGACAGCTCTTGTAGCCAAGTCTCTTACCTGTTGTTCACGCTCAAACGCGGATTCGGAAATAAGATTTTTTGCTCTATTCTTTTTTCTTATGACTTTCATTCCGTTTTCTTATTGTCTTCGTCGTACTGATTGTGTCGTGTGTGGCCCAGAAGATAACCGGGACATTCAGGGAAGGCTAGGTTCACTTGGCTTTCTTCCAAATAACCTTAATTTGACAGTGTGAATTCCGGTTCCCACAGTTTAGCGCTAGAAGGAGGGGGGGGGGTACGGATCTATCTCACTCGCAACCACACACGCTCGGTCTGATATGGCGACCAACACTGACCACCCGCAAACGCACGACGGAGCTCCCGTCGATGCCAACGCAACCAATACTCCAGCTGGAAACGTATCAACGGTCACCACTGACACCACGATACTCGACTAGATGAAAGAGATGTTTGCCTCCGCTCAGAAACAAGCGGATGAACAAGGAAAACTCGTGGTCTCTCTCGCAAAACAGGTGGAAACCTTAACTGCGAAGGCCAAGAGCAAGATCCCACGAGGGACCACAAGAGCCCGCAGCGGCAGAAGACTCGACTTCGAGACTCCGGGCGATCGAGCTGCACTCGCGGACAAGACTTCTCCAGGCTAAAAACCTGACGAACCTCTCCAACCGGGTGCGCAACCGACCACGGAGAATCTTCCACCTCCCGCTGGGGACAACGAAGAAAATAACATCGAGCGGGTTGACTTGGACATTAGTGACCAATCCGATCATTCGGACGGTAGCGCTGATGTTCATCCTAGAAGGATCCGAAGTCAGTCTGCTCGACAGACAGTCTCCTTCGAAAAACCCATGACAGAAGAGGAAGAAGACCTCTACTGGATGGAACAGGAGGAACTGGCGGAGGATCAGACTTGGATCCATCGTAACCAGCGCCGACAAGCTCGGAAAAATGCAGGTAGCGATAGCGAGATCCACGATCTCCGCAAGTCTCTCGCAAAAACAGTAGCCGAGGTAAAGGCGGTGAAATCACAAATTCACCAGGCAACTAGTGCCGCTCCCAAGATCGATAGACTTCTCGAGGAAGCACGAAAACGCCTTTCACTGCTCGGATCACAGAGACACACATCTCAGACCCTGGGAAGATCAGGATTCCCGTCTACGACGGAACCACAGATCCGAAGGCACACTTACAGTCCTTCCAGATCGCGATGGGAAGATGCAAACTCCCGGAGTTTGAACGAGACGCCGGTCACTGCCTTATCTTTGTCGAGAATCTCAGGGGCGCCGCGCTCGAATGGTTCTCTCGGCTGAAAAGAAAATCCATCGGAAGTTTCCGCCAACTAGCCTCGGCATTTCTCAAACAGTACTCCATGTTCATGGACAGAGAAACTTCCGACGTGGACCTATGGAGTCTGGCTCAAAAGGAAGACGAATCGCTTCGCGAATTCATGAGAAGGTTCAAGCTGGTGATGGCCAGAGTGACGGGTATTCAGCGACAAAGTCGCAATCGACGCCCTGAGGAAAACTCTCTGGTACAAGTCAAAGTTCCGAAAGTGGATATTGCTGGAGAAACCACGGACGATCTAGGATACCCTCCACAAAGCAACGGACTTCATCGTCATGGAAAAAGAGATGAGAGTCCTATCGCAAAAGCATGGGCCGTAGAAAACGTCTTCAAAGAAGAAACCCTCTCGTAACGACAAGTACGTCCATCACGAAGGGGAAGACGCCCAAGGCGAGCATAACTACGCCATCAAATCGGAGCAAGGCAAAACCTCCGGAAACACCTGGACCAGGAACCAGTACAAGGATAATTCCTACTGCGTGTTCCACGAAACCAGAGGTCACTCCACCACGAACTGCAAGGTTCTCGGCGTCAGGCTCGCCACAAAGCTCCTCGCCGGCGAACTGTCGAAGGTCAAGTGTATAAAGGATCTGCTCCTGGTGTCCGACCGCCCAAAAACCAACAAGACTGTCCCCGAATATGATCATCGGAGGGTGAATATGATCATCGGAGGGTCGCAGTTCTACCAAGACTCTGTCTCTTCAATCAAAGCCTACGGGCGAAAAGCCGAGAAGAGGTCCAACTGGCTTCCGGATAACGATATTCCCAACCACGCGATCGTTTTCGAGGAACAAGAAACTGTCGGAATCGACAAACCTCATTACGATCCTTTAGTCATCGACCTGGGGATCCAGGATCTCGAAGTTGGCCGCATCCTTGTCGATACAGGAAGTACGGTCAACGTCATCTTCCAAGACACCCTCTATAGGATGAAGATCCCACTCGGGGAAGTCGTCCCTGAGCCAAAACCCTTGACTGGGTTTGCGGGCGTCACCTCCATGACCCTCGGGAGCATTACGCTCCCGGTCATGGCTAAGGAAATCACAAAGATCGTCGAGTTTGCAGTAGTCGACAACCCGGCCATCTACAATGCCATCATGGGAACTCCTTGGATAAACTCCATGAAGGCAGTACCGTCCACATATCACCTCGGCATCAAATTTCCGACTCCAACCGGAACCGCAGTAATCTGGGGTAGTCAGAAACAGTCGAGACTCTGCTACCTAGCCGAGTTCAAACTGCGACAAGATCGGAACGCCCCTGCAGCCAACCTGAAACGAGCAAAGGAATCACACAACATTCCTGAAAACTCGAAAAAGATGATCCAGAATCATCCGAACAGGCAACGATTCAAGACAACGACAAAGTCTCTGAGTCCATCGCCGTAAAAGTAGACAACTCGACCCCCGCACAAACCACCGATCCTACTAGTACGATCGGAACGGCGACACACGGGGAGTAAAAACGTCTGCAGCAACAATCAGAACTACGAGATGGCTTGATCCTCGAAAGAGGTACGTAGGCAGCTCGTCGAAACCCGGCGAGTTCAGCTATCCCCCTCACCAAAAAGGGGGGGGGGAGTGGGTACGTATACTCTTATACTCCCACAAAAACGCGAAATATCCGCACATGTATTCGAAATTTTCGAAATTTTTCAATAAAATTCTTTCTATCAAACTTTTAAAGCATGCTTAACACAGTAACGCATCAAAACTTCGGAAACACGAAAATCATATCTTCGGGGAAACGCGAGACGTCGCAATTTCCAAAAGGTATCGAAATCGCATCATCCATCAAAACAGTCCACCTGCGACTTAAAAAACAAACGTCCGTCGATTGGCCCCGACGGACGAACACAGAAACGTTTCACTAATACAAAACCGTAGTCAGACCTTTTCAAGGTCCTCTTACATCCGACAAGGATATCATAGCGCGCTATACAAGAAGTCCAAAATTTTGGTTAGCTCTTCCAAACGGAAGTAGCTCGATTCGCACCTAAATAAATCATATAAGCCGATAACAATTCAAGGATTTTAAAACGGTGCGAGTCAGGACGAAATCACTAACAAGCAAAACGAAGCCGATCAGTCATCGCATAGCCTTAAAGCTGAGAGTAAGCCTAGGTCTTGCCCTAAACCCAGTCTTGCTGGATCTTGACATCTCACAGACATAGTATCGACACCAGATACGAGATTCAAAAACCTGTCTCTCATCGCTAACACCTAAAACACTCGCTACAAAGTAGTACACGGACCTAGCGACAAAACAAGAGTTAGAATACGAAGTGACTACTCGGATTCTACCCTCTACACTTGACGAAAGTATAAATCAAAACACAAGGCAAATTTCTGCAAAATCCACATGATATATATTCAAGCCGCAGAAACGGCAGGAATTCGAAGCCACCAACGGCCAGTCCCGAAATATACAAAGGTTACACGACCTCCTACGGTCGCGGCACATACAAATAAACAGGCCTCACACGGCCACGCAAACAGCTATCAAGATAAAGGGATATAATCCCGACAACAATCCTCAGTAATCAAGGTCAAGGTATTCAGACGTGAAGATCCCGAACGAAGTAACAGGCTGGTCAACTTCTTCATTCACGCCTTCCGCGTTTCCGCCTGCTTCGGCCTCCACCGTGTCCTTCGAAACCTTGATGGGGTCCCAAAGCTTCCTGACCCTTCCTTCGAACGGAGGAACTAAGAATTCAGCGTGAGCGCATTCGCTCATAAAACCTTCCATCTCAGCAATCTCGGAGGGGAAGGAAAACCCCGATTTCTGCGACTTGTGAAGGTTAGCGACCGATCCCCGGCACTCGCGGAAATCACCCACAAACTCTTGAGCTTCCTTCAAGCTCTCGAACTCGGTGGCGAACAACTCAGCCCTCCGCGCCATCTCGGCAGCGATCGCTCTCCTCCCTCTACTTTCCGCACGAACAAGGGCCCGAGAATGAAGTTCGGCCTGCTTCTGACTTTGTTCCTTAGCCTCTTTTCGGAAACGGAATAGTTCGCGTTCGGCTTCCTCGGCTTTGAAGCGGGAGATCCTCGATCTTCGAAAGCTTTCATCAAGTGCCGTTCCAAACACCCTCATCGCCTGCATAAACTTAGGATCAGAAAAATATATATCCAACAATGGTAATATATATGATCAAAGTTCAAAGGATAAACCTCGTTGATTCGTTGAGTACCCTCGGCAAAAGCCCTCTTCTTCACGTCATCCTCGAGCGAATCATCAGTAGTAAACGCTGGAGGGAAACCATCAAAAAAATTGCTAGGCAGGGGAAACTCGCTGGTTCCACCTCCTTCTCCCGGAGCAAAGCCAGAGTCTCCTCCTAATGGCGAACGATCTTCCGAGGCCGTCTCACATTCGACCTCTTTGCCTTTCCGAGACCTATGTCTCCGCCTCAGAACAGACAAGACAGCAGTCGGCTCGACGTCACATGGAACGTCAGAAGGCTGAGAGGCGACTCGGGATCGATGGAGTTCCACCGCATTTCGAATCCGTTCGACGGAAAAAGTACTCCAGAAGAATGGCCTTTCCCGGAGAAGGTCTCGTTTGACGAAAATATCGGCATGAGTGTGCGCGACAATCTTGTTAACTGCACGATAAACAAAAGCTTTATCTTCATGCACGTTCAAAGTACGAAAACAAAAAAGAGAAGAGAATTATTCGTGTTACCGCGATCGAAGTTCCACTCCTGAGGGAATAAGTGAAGGCAGATTTCCTCCACGGATTCCCCATCTATTCGTACGAAGAAGAAGCGATCAAACCATAACTTGTGGTTTGAAGTAGTCCCCTGGATTATGGCCATGTTCTTCCGCGGGATCACGGAATACGAACCTTCAGTCGACGTTGGCTTGGTATACCAAAGTCCCTCGAAATCACTAGGAGTAAGGTCCATACCTAACTCATAACTCGAGACTAGCAAGCCGAGCCAACTCTCCAATGACGGGACAGTGAGCTGGCTGATTGAAAGTCCGAAAGAACGAAGCGCGCGGACAATGGTACCAGGGATCGGGAACCACATGCGGCAGTACGAAAGAAAAGCTTCATAGAAACTAAAGAAGCCCTGCGGAGGATCACTTGCGCTCTCGCCAGCAGTCGGAATCCGGAACGTTACCCCACTCGAAACTTGGTAAAAGTTTCGAAGACTTGTGAGGTACTTGGGAGAGACCATGCTTGGGGAGAAAGGCGCGCCCGGCGCCCTCTCGGGTCTCCTGGGAATGGGGATGTCCCGCAGAGGCGGACACGAGCCACATACAGCTTTGTAGTATGCCTCCCTCGTATGCTCGTCAACTTCTTCTTCGTGTTTCGGCGCAACCACTTCATCGACGGGAGAATCGCCCGAAGATGAGTGAGAAGAAGAATTCCTTTTAGAGGATCTTGATCTTGAAGAAATTTTCTTGAGAGAGAAACTTTAGAAGGTAAAATCCTTGTGATGAAGTAAGAATGACTGAAAATTCTTACTCCATCTTTACAAGGAAAGGAAAGTTACTATTTACTCCGACTTTCGGCAAACGATTGCGTCTCTACACCTTCCTATCTAGCTATACTGTGAGCTATGACCTGTTACCAAAAATCACGGACCTAGCTAGCTGGGGGGTAACTGTTGGGGTCAAAATCGGTCAAAGACACAATCAATACCCGAAAGTCCTTGGAAACGATCAAGCGTCGAATAAAACCAAGGAAAAAACTAGTTATTCGACGAAAACGCCGGAAGGGATGATCGCATCGTAGCCCCGGACACCAGCAGGAGCGGCCACGGCCTATCCCTGGGCGCCGGGCGCCGGCTCACCCGTGCTGGCACCGGGCGCCGGCTCGCCCGTGCTGGCACCGGGCGCCGGGCGCCGGCTCGCCCGTGCTGGCACCGGGCGCCGGGCGCCGGCTCGCCCATGCTGGCACCGGGGGCCGGCTCGCCCGTGCTGGCACCGGGCGCCGCCTCGCCCGTGCTGGCGCCGGCTCGCCCGTGCCGGTCTCAGGCACCGGGCGCTGGGCGCCAGCTCGCTCGTGCTGGTCACGGGCGCCGGGCGCCAGCTCCCTCGTGCTGGTCACGGGCGCCAGGCGCCAGCTCGCACGTGCTGGTCACAGGCCCCGGGCGCCAGCACCCATGTCCAAATCCCAGGCACCGGGCGCCAGCACCCATGACCAAATCCCAGGCGCCAGCACCCATGTCCAAATCACGGGCGCCCAAGTACAGACCACTCAACGAGCGCGATCTTCTTCCCGCAAAACCATCTCAACAAACTAGTCCAACTATGAACTTTGTATCCTTGCTCGAAGACTCACCGTTCAACTCCTTGGAGACAAGAAACCCAAGAACCCCGTTTCGTCTTGGTCGAAACAAATCGGGAAAGCTTCGGGAGACCACCAAAGGTTCGGTTGACGAATGGATCTCGATTCATCGTATAAAACGATCACGGTTATTCTAAAAACACCAGTCATCTAGACTATACGGTGAATTGAGGTTCCTTCGGCAAAACAAATATCATGACAGGCTGTTTTCTCGGAAAAATCGTAAAACGTCCACGATCAAAATAACTGCCCTAGAAGGCCGGAACGCGACCGAATCGGCCCACTTGCGATTTTCCAGGAAACCAAGTCGAGATGGACATGACGCCCCATGTTTATCTTAACATAAGATAAATGTCAAGTTTCCCGAAGATAAATGTGAAGTTTCTCGAAGATAAATGTCAAGTTTCCCGATAAATATGAAGACCGATGGAAATGGAAAGAAGCCCGATTCGCGATAGATTCGGCCTAAAGGAAGAATAGACCGTCTTAAAGAGGAGTATATAAGGAGAGCTTGGGGCGAGGAGCAAAGGGAGAGCTTTTGAGAGCAACATAGCACTTAGAGAAACTTAGGCATTTCTTTTCCGTTTTTACTAGCGAGCTGCGACTCAACTAGGTTAGAACTTAGGTTGCTAGACTAGCGAACTTGCCGACAGCTCTTGTAGCCAAGGCTCTTACCTGTTGTTCACGCTCAAACGCGGATTCAGAAATAAGATTTTTTGCTCTATTCTTTTTTCTTACGACTTTCATTCCGTTTTCTTATTGTCTTTGTCGTACTGATTGTGTCATGTATGGCCCAGAAGATAACCGGGACCTTCAGGGAAGGCTAGGTTCAATTGGCTTTCCTCCAAATCAACTTAATTTGACAGTGTGAATTCCAGTTCCCACAAAGAAGGCTCAGAACCGTTAGAAGAAGTACGCCGACCAGTCAAGAAGAGAGGTAACTTTTGTGACAGGAGATTGGGTCTACTTGAAGGTTACAAAACGGAAAGGGAAAGACAGATTTGGCATGGTCGGGAAACTTGCAGTCATATTCATTGGTCCGTAAAAGATCATCGGAAAGGTTGGTGAGGTAGCTTATTGATTGGATCTGCCTGAGGATATGCATCTACACCCGGTATTCCATGTTTCCATGCTTCGGAAACATATACGAGATCCAAGTGCTGTTGAGCCCGAGAGAATTGAGGAGCTAAGGACGAACCTTACAAATCCAGAAGGACCAATCCGACTTGGAGAAAGGCGCGTTCGGACACTATTGCTCAAGTACAAGTATTTTGGGGAAGACAAAACAGGATTCATGTCACTTGGGAGGATGAAGAGAGATTTAAAGCCAACCACCCTGATTTTTTCCGAGAAGATGTCGTCATGGAAGAATGAGGCCCCTCAGAACCTTAGAATTCTAGGACGAATTCTGTTAAGTGGGGAAGAATGTAGGAACCCTTAAAATATATATATATTAATAGAGTGGTCGAAGAATTGATCATGAAGGAACCTTAAGCTGCTCGACTGTGGGAACCGAAATTCACACCGTCAATTTTTGATAAGTAAGATTGCGGAGGAAAGCCAAGTAAACCCGACTTTCCTTGAAGATCCGGATTCTCTGCGTTGCCACACGAAATCGATAAAGTAAACCGAAGACAAAAAATGGGAATTGAAATATTTGCCCGAAGGCGTTTTATTAGATAAAAGAAACGAGTACAAGGATTCTCCGAAAGACAAAGAGATTTGCGATTTAAAGAAAAAGATAGAGTCGCAGGCAGCCAAACGTCCTAAGCCTTGCTCCGCTAGTCTAACCACCTAAACCCTAGTTTTTCTAAGCTGGCAGGATGCTCTAAGTCTAATTCTCGGATTTTCGAGATGCCCTTCTCCTCTGCTCTTGCTCTCCGTATATACCCACTTCTAGGTCGGTTTGCCTTAGGGTGATGGGCCTCGCCTTTGGGCCCAAGCTTATCTCTTCAGGAAATGTTCCATTTTCGTCGATCTTCGTAATCATCCTCGAGTTTTCCGCTATCCTTCGGCGATTTGATGTTTATCCGATGTTTCGGGAAATCGGATAAATCGTCATAGCCTGATTGGGCCTGAATTCTGGAAAATCGTAAGTAAGTCTGTGGACTCGTCTTAAGTCGTTAAACGTTTTATACGATTTCTTCCACGAGAAATCCAATCCCTCCAGTTGCTATCGTAAAACATCGAGGACGATTCCAACCGAATCGGAAGATGTTTATTCCGTAGCCTTAATTGTGCCAAACTCACGAGGGTTGATCCGAACAAGCTAAGATGGGATAAGACCGAGCACAACGGGACCGAGACCAGGACAAAGGCCGTGGACCGGCGCCAGACCAGGGTGCCGCAGGCGCCACGCCGGCCTGCGCGACGGGTGCCGCCGGTGCCAGGCCGGCCCGCGTCCCGCGTCCCGCCGGCGCCAGGCCGTGGTGCCGCCGGCGCCAGGCCGGGTGCCGCCGGCGCCAGGCCGGCCCGCGTCCCGCGTGCCGCCGGGGCCAGGCCGGCCCACGTGACGGGTGCCGCCGGCGCCAGGCCGGCCCGCGTCCCGCGTGCCGCCGGCGCCAGGCCGGCCCGCGTGACGGGTGCCGCCAGCGCCAGGCCGGGTGCCGCCGGCGCCAGGCCGGGGTGCTGCCGGCGCCAGGCCGGCCCGCGTCCCGCGTGCCGCCGGCGCCAGGCCGTCTTGCCGTTCGTGGGTTTTCCGTTGCTCGATCTTTCCCCCGCTAGTCGTTCGTGCGGGAAATCTTCGAGTTTGGAAGGATCTTTGGCCGTAGATTTCGAGATAACCGTTTTTGACCCCAACAGTTAGCCCCCCAGCTCGTAAGATCGGAGACGATTTTGCTTGCGAGTGATTTGAATTTTTTGAAAATCGAAATTTTCGGCTAAGGATTTTTCCGCAGGAAACCTGTGTCTTCTCCTCCTTTTTTCTTATAAGTAGCCAACCTTCCCTTTTCATTCTTCACATCCTTCCAAATTCTCTCTTCTTCTCTCTCAAGAAAGAAAATGTCTTCATCCCAAATTGAAAAGAGTGGTTCTGATGTTGAGATGGGCGAGGCCGGCCAAGCTCCGTCGGTTTTGGCCAGTCAAGCTCCTGCCGTTCAGGCCGTTCAAGAGGCTACTCCGTCCCTGACTGATGGGTTTGATTCTTTCAAGGCTAAGCTATCCCGGCGTAGTGCTGCGAAAGGCTCAAAGCGGGCGAGGACTGAGATGCCCGATGTTCCTTCCGCAGCTCCAACTCCTTTGCCTGCTCCTTTGGTTCCCAGCTCCGAAGTCCCATCCGATGCCCTCCCGTCTACAGAAGGGGTTATTGTTCTTGAACAGACTCTTGATGTTCAGATTCATCCATCGGGTTCTTCGACTGCTCCGATCGTGATCTCCGGAAGAGAGGACGCGATAGAATCTGCACCTCTTCCCCCGGCGAAGAGCGAGGAAAGCGACCTCTCAGAGCCGTTGGCGCGTCATCGTTCCAAGGTTCGATTTGTTCGTAATTCTTGCACCGTTTTTTTTTTTTTTTTTGCGATGATACTTACTCCTTCCTTTTTGCTGGCAGTTTGTGTCGCTGATTGACGGAATGCTTGGCGAGTGCGGGTCGGAAGTCATTCGTCTATCGAAGGAACTGGAGTCGTCGCAGGAAGCGCTGAAGCGTACTAAGGCTGCATTGCAGACTGTCGAGGACACCCATGCTGCCCAGACGTCCCAGCTTGAGGTTGGTATCAGCGATCTTGAGCGCGACCTTGGGAAGACCGCGAGTTCGTTACTTAAGGTGAAGAAAGAGAAGAGGAGTTAATCCTCGGAAGTCCGCCGTCTTCAGGAGAAGGTTCAGGCTCACGAGGAGATGAACGCCCGTAGATCCTCGGAGGCTGCCGATGCCAGAGACGACTTCTATGGTCGTCTGACGAGGATGGCCATCCTGTTTGAGTCCTTGATAGCCGTCCGCAAGAGGGACTTGGCTTTAGCGGGGATCGAGGGGAGTCTGAAGGAGCTCGAGTTGCTTCGAGGTAATGAGGCCCCGTCTTTGGACTTGGAGGAGGCCAGATTATCGTCCTGTAAAGGAGAGTGGGCGGCCACCGAGGGAGATTTCGATTCGATCCTCGCCGGTCTGCAAGCCGAATGCACCCTTGCTCCGACCTCCGAAAACTCAGAAGATCAGGAGCGCGCGGGAGAAGATTGCGAGGTCGGCGCGGACGAGGCGGGTAGTGGCGATGCGACTGAGGGAGGTGATGGCGAGGCTGTCCCTGTCGCGAGTGAGGACGAAGTTGACGCTCATGGGAGCGTCTAGGTTTATCAATCCCTTCCGGGATTTTTATTTTTTATGTGTTTCGGCCGTTTAAGAGGCCATGATGTATTTACCGGGACTGGCCGTTGGTGGCTTCGAATCCCTGCCCCTTTTTTGGGGTTTTGTTTGAATTTCGGCGGTCTCAATCTATGAAACGTTTTCGATTATTTATGAACTTCAGTTTTTTGAAGTATGAGAATGAGGGTGTGAGTTGTCGTCTCATTCCTAATTCCCCGATGATCACCGTACCTATTGTCTGCACAAAGCGAGATTTTCCGCGGTTTACCGATTTACGTGAAAAACTCGTGAAACGAATAGGCTTAAGTGAAGAGACAAATTTTTGGATCTCGTATACCATACTATGTCTGTGAGATGTCAAGATCCAGCGTGGCTGGGTTTAGGGCAAGACCTAGGTTTACTCTCGGACTGAGGCTTTGCGATGACAAATCGGCTTTCGTTTTGCCTATTTGCAATTTTAACCTGACTCGTACCGTTTAAAATCCGCTAATTGTTGTCGGCTTATATGATTTGTTTGGGCGTGAGTCGAGCTTCTTCCTTTACGAAGAGCTAGACCAAAATTTCGGATTTCTTGTATAGCGCGCTATGTTTATCCTTGTCGGATGTAAGAAAGCCTACCCCTTGAAGGGCGGCTATTTGTCTGTTAAGGACGTTAGAGTTCGTTTGTTGTGATCAGCAACAACGAAATGATACCGTTTTGAGGTGTGTTTGTATGTTCAGAGACGAAGATTTCGTCTGCAATGTTTTGCGGAAAAAAAAATGTCCTTCAAGCGTTAGCGACGTCTCGCAGTGCTGAAGGTTGATTTTTCCTTACGCCGCATCTCGTGTTGAAACGCTTGCGGGCTTTGGGGATGTCTTTTGCGAATGTTTGCAGCCAGAAAACTGTTGTTTCCGTTTTGGACGCGGGACCAAGGGGTCGCGTAAGTTTGACCCAGGGAGAAGCGTCTACATTCACAGTGCTTCGTGAAGTGTTGGCCATCCGGGATTGGTTTTTGGATGTGATAATCGCTTAGTGGATACTAGGTCCGTTGTTGTGGCCGTTTTTGGCCGATTTTGAAAAAGTCGTAACAAAGTTTCGAAAATTTTAGAGTCTTCGAAATTTGTGGGAGTATACGAGTATACGTACCCACTCCCCCCCTTTTTTTTAAATTGGGGGGATAGCTGAATCCGCCGATTGGCGAGTTGCCTACGTACCCTTGTCTAGGGATCAAGCCATCTCGTAGTTCTTTTGTACCACGTTTTATTGTTTAGTGGTAGTATTTTTTGAGGTGCATCGCATTCCAAGTTCTCGGGATTTTGACGTCTTGCATGTTTGCGATCTGGTATGATCCTGGTCGGACTACTTTTATGACTTTGTACGGTCCTTCCCAGTTTGCTCCCAGTTTTCCTGCGTTTCGTTCGGCAGTGTTTTGGAAGACTTTGCGTAAGACTAAATCGCCTTCTTTGAACCTGCGATGGCGTACGTTTGAGTTGTAGTACCTTGCGGCAGCGTGCTGGTAATTCTGGATTCGAATGAGTGCCTGGTCGCGGCGCTCATTGATGAGATCGAGATTGTCCAGCATCATAGCGTCGTTTATATCCTCTCTTTCGGGGAGGAATCTTCTCCGTACTCCGGGGAATTCTACTTCCGCGGGGATCATACATTCCGTTCCGTAAACGAGGGCGAATGGAGTTTCACCCGTAGCCCGTCTTGGGGTTGTACGATGCGACCAAAGAACTCCTTCGAGCTCCTCTGCCCACCGCCCCTTCTTGGCGTCTAGGCGTTTCTTGAGTCCGTCAAGGACAGTTTTGTTGATGGTTTCTGCCTGTCCGTTGCATTGCGGATATCTGGGAGTTGACTTTGTAAGTCGTATTTTCCATTTTTCGCAGAAGGCTTCGAACCGAGTGGAGATAAATTGAGATCCATTATCTGTTACGATTTCGTACGGGACCCCATGTCTAGTTATGATATGTTTCCAGACGAAGTTCTCGACTTGTGTGTCTTTGATACTTGCGTAGGATTCTGCTTCTACCCATTTGGAAAAGAAATCCGTAAGGACTAGGAGGAAGCGCTTTTGTTTTGATGGGTGCATAGGTCCGACGATGTCCATGGACCATCGCATGAAAGGATACGGGGACGAGATTGAGGAGAGGATTTCCGCGGGTTGATGGATCGTTGGAGCATGCCTTTGGCATTTCTCGCACTTCCGGGCGAATTTCTCGCAGTCTTTTACCATGGTTGGCCAATAATAACCGTGGCGTTTGATTTTGACCGCGAGAGATCTTCCGCCAGAATGATTTCCGCGCGATCCGGAATGGACCTCCTTCATGATTCTTCTCGCTCTTTCCCCTTCTGCGCATGCCATGAGAGGACCAGAGAAACACCACTTATAAATTTCTCCCTCTATCGTGACGTACCGTGCCGCTTGGGTTTTTACTTTACGAGCCGCCCATTTTTCGGCGGGCAAGGTTCCATTCACGATATAGGTTCGGATTGGTTCTAACCAGGGGCTGTCGCAGCCATACTCAGTCGGGTTCACATCCGCTTCTGGTTGATCTTCGACTTCTTCCGCATCTTCAATCTCGTCTTGGATTAGATTGACGACCACTGGTGGTCCGATGCTCGGATGCTCGATGAATTCGACCGGGATTACTCTTTGGAGCCCTGGATCTGAGCTTGAGGCGAGGGCAGCCAAGGCGTCGGCCTGGACGTTTTCCGAGCGAGGAATTCTGGTCAGGGCAAACTGGTCAAAATTTCGAGCCAGTTCTTGGACGAGTTTTAGATATGCGTCCATCCTTTCGTCTCTTGCCTCATATTCTCCGCTGTATTGAAAAGATTGGCGACTAACTGAGAATCGCAGTAAGCGTGAATATTACGGATTTTTAACCCATGGGCCAGCCGCAAGTCTGCGATGAGTGCTTCGTATTCTGCCTCATTGTTTGAAGCATGAAAAGCCAATCGGAAAGACTGTTCTAGGATTTCCCCGTTAGGAGAGGAGCCGTATTCCGATTCCGGATCCTTGCTTGGATGAAGACCCGTCGACGTGGAGGACCCAAGTTGAGTTTGGTTCTTCGTTAGTCATGTTTCTAGTGGGTAACTCTACCAAGAAATCCGCAAGTACTTGGGACTTTGCACACGTCCTTGGGCGATATTCGACGTCGTATTCAGTCAGTTCGATTGCCCATTTTGCGAGCCTACCGGATTGACTCGGACTATGCAGGATTATCCGCAGCGGGAACGTGGTGAGAACCACTATAGTATGGGACTGGAAGTATGGTCTTAGTTTTCTTGCCCAGGTTATGACGGCGAATGCTAATTTTTCCATTAGAGGGTATCGAGTTTCCGCATCCAGTAACGTCTTGCTTACGTAAAAGATTGGCTTTTGTTCGCCGCGTTCTTCTCGTATTAAGACGCCACTGACCGCCGTTGCGGAAACTGCGATATAGAGGAAAAGAGGTTCACCTTCCACCGGTTTTGCGAGGACTGGTGGAGTGGCCAGGTAATGTTTCAATTGTTGGAAAGCTTTTTCACATTGCTCGGACCATTCGAACTTCTTGTTTCCCTTCAATGTCTCGTAAAACGGTAGGCACTTATCCGTGGAGCGCGAGATGAAATGGTTCAAAGCCGCGACTCTTCCGGTTAGCCTCTGGACTTCTCGCTTGGTTCTCGGGGAGGCCATCTCTATCAGTGCGTCGATTTGTTTAGGGTTGGCCTCGATTCCGCGATACGTTACGAGGTACCCGAGGAATTCTCCCGATGCCACCGCGAATCTACATTTTGCTGGGTTTAGTTTCATGTTATGCTGGTTGAGTCGTGCAAAACATTCCTCTAGGTGGGCTATATGATCGTGTTCGTCAAGAGATTTTACGAGCATATCATCGATGTATACTTCCATAGTTTTTCCGAGTTGCTCGGCAAACATTTTGTTGACAAGTCGCTGATATGTTGCACCTGCGTTTTTAAGACCGAAAAGCATTACCTTGTAGCAATACGTTCCGCGGTCCGTGATGAATGCAGTTTTTTCGCGGTCGTCGGGATTCATCATGATCTGATTGTATCCGGAAAAAGCGTCCAGGAATGACAGAAGCTTGTTTCCCGCGGTTGCATCGACCAGTCGGTCGATGTGCGGGAGCGGGAAGCAATCCTTTGGACAGGCTTTATTCAGATCCGTGAAATCGACACAGACTCGCCACTTGCCGTTTTTCTTTTTTACCACGACAGGGTTGGCAAGCCAGTCCGGATACCTGACTTCTGTTATCGACCCTACTTTGAGGAGTCTTTCGACATCCTCATTGACTGCGGTGGCACGCTCAGGTCCCAGATTTCGTCTCTTTTGTTTTACGGGTTTGTGAGTTGGGTCGATGTTAAGTTCGTGACATGTTACGCTAATGTTGATTCCCGGCATATCCTCCGCAGCCCACGCGAACGTACTGAGGTTCTTTTTGAGGCATGCGATGAGTTCTGCTTTTATTGGTTCGCGGAGGTTAGCTCCGATCTCGACACACCGTTCCGGGAAAGAATCGTCGAGACAAACTGAGACCACCGGTTCGCAGGTTGGTTCACGCTTCCCTTCCAGGGCCTCAGCTCTTTGGGACTGCCAGAAGGTTTCTGGCGAGTCGTGAACCGTTTGCTTTTTCCGAGAGGTCTCGATTTCGGAGTTTTTCCGTTTTAGTTCGGTAGCGAGGTAGATCTGCGCTGCTCCGTGACTACCATGTATTGTTTCGACCCCGAAAGGCGTTGGGAACTTGAGGCATAGGTGGAATGTTGATGGGATCGCTCTCATGGAGTTTAACCAGGGAGTTCCAACTATCGCATTGTAGGATGTTGGACCATCGATCACCAGGAATTCCGTGTTCTTGGCGACGCTCCTGGCTTTGACTAGGAGGTTAGTCAAGCCGAGGGTCATAATTTCTCCCGAGAGTCTGAATACTGGGCTGGGGTCATCTGTAAGGATGTTTAGATCGACGCCCATCCTCTCGAGGGTGCTTTTGTAGATAATATTAGCCGAGCATCCGGTGTCGACTAATACCCTTGCTACGTCAATATCCTGGATCGTGAGTTCTATTACGAGGAGATCGTTGTGAGGTTTGACCGTATGGGCCGTTGCTCGATCCTCGAAAGATACGATGTTGCGGGCTGACGAAGAAGTCATACTGAACTTCGATCGATTGGTGGTTTTCGAGTTAGAGAATCCGTCCCCCCCTCCTTCTAGCACCAAACTGTGGGAACCGAAATTCACACCGTCAATTTCTGATAAGTAAGATTGCGGAGGAAAGCCAAGTAAACCCGACTTCCCTTGAAGGTCCGGATTCTCTGCGTTGCCACACGAAATCGATAAAGTAAACAGAAGACAAAAAATGGGAATTCAAATATTTGCCCGAAGGCGTTTTATTAGATAAAAGAAACGAGTACAAGGATTCTCCGAAAGACAAAGAGATTTGCGATTTAAAGAAAAAGATAGAGTCACAGGCAGGCAAACGTCCTAAGCCTTGCTCCGCTAGTCTAACCACCTAAACCCTAGTTTTTCTAAGCTGGCAGGATGCTCTAAGTCTAATTCTCGGATTTTCGGGATGCCCTTCTCCTCTGCTCTTGCTCTCCTTATATACCCACTTCTAGGTCGGTTTGCCTTAGGGTGATGGGCCTCGCCTTTGGGCCCAAGCTTATCTCTTCAGGAAATGTTCCATTTTCGTCGATCTTCGTAATCATCCTCGAGTTTTCCGCTATCCTTCGGCAATTTGATGTTTATCCGATGTTTCGGGAAATCGGATAAATCGTCATAGCCTGATTGGGCCTGAATTCTGGAAAATCGTAAGTAAGTCTGTGGACTCGTCTTAAGTCGTTAAACGTTTTATACGATTTCTTCCACGAGAAATCCAATCCCTCCAGTTGCTATCGTAAAACATCGAGGACGATTCCAACCGAATCGGAAGATGTTTATTCCGTAGCCTTAATTGTGCCAAACTCACGAGGGTTGATCCGAACAAGCTAAGATGGGATCAGACCGAGCACAACGGGACAGAGACCAGGACGAGGGCCGTGGACCGGTGCCAGACCAGGGTGCCGCCGGCGCCAGGCCGGCCTGCATGACGGGTGCCGCCGGCGCCAGCGGCCCGCCTCCCGCGTGCCGCCGGCACCAGGCCGGTGCCGCCGGCGCCAGGCCGGGGTGCCGCCGGTGCCCAGGCCGGCCCGCTCCCGCGTGCCGCCGGCGCCAGCCGGGGTGACGCCGGCGCCAGGCCGGCCCGCGTGACGGGGGGCCGCCGCGCCAGGCCGGGTGCCGCCGGCGCCAGGCCGGCCCGCGTCCCGCGTGCCGCCGGCGCCAGGCCGGGGTGCCGCCGGCGCCAGGCCGGCCCGCGTGACGGGTGCCGCCAGCGCCAGGCCGGGTGCCTCCGGCGCAGGCCGGGGTGCCGCCTGCGCCAGGCCGGGGTGCCGCCGGCGCCAGTCCGTCCCGCGTCCCGCGTGCCGCCGGCGCCAGGCCGTCTTGCCGTTCGTGGGTTTTCCGTTGCTCGATCTTTCCCCCGCTAGTCGTTCGTGCGGGAAATCTTCGAGTTTGGAAAGATCTTTGGCCGTAGATTTCGAGATAACCGTTTTTGACCCCAACATCGACCCTGTTAGAGAAGGTGTTAGATTGATAAGAAGGAGGTATTGGAAGAATAAAAATTTTCGAAGCACGACGGGAATCGAAGCACGACGGGAAAACCCGAAATCAAACAAAAACCCTGATTTTGGTATTTTGGGATTTTTCGAGGAAGCCGGAGGCTCGGGAAATATTTTCCATCAAGGTCAGAAATATTTTGGAGTTCATTAAAAATATTCAGCTCATCAGAACAGGCGTAGAAAAATATTCGGGATTGATCGTGGGTCGAAAATTCACCGGAAGGGCCGGAATCAGTCGAATGGACCGAGAAGCTCGAGGTGGCTTGATCTATGAGATAAGGACGTGGTTTCAACTGCCTGACATGGTAGCTGGAAAGGGAAGCACGAGGTGTTAAATCTCAGGAAATCACAGCATGCTGATTGACACACAGAAGCACGAGGTGCCGCTCAACCTGCAACCGAGGTATGCTGATCGACATGTGGCCGATGTGGTGTCAAAGTGCATGCAACGAAGCCATGCCTTCAGACATGTGGAGGACGTGGTGTCAACTGCCTGTCATGGTAGGTGGCAAGGGAAGCAGGAGGTGTTGAAGCCCAAACGATCACAGCATGCGGAGTGACACACAGAAGCACGAGGTCCCGCTCCACCTGCAACCGAAACATGCTGATCGACATGTGTGCGCTGTGGTGTCGATCTGCATGAAACCAGTCCATGCCATCAGACATGTGGAGGACGTGGTGTCTTCATGCATGCCATCCTGGTCATGCAGCCTGACATGTGGAGAACGAGGTGCCGCCGCACATGCGACCGGAGCCATGCGAAGCGACACACGGGCTGCCACACGGCCTGTTTCTTCTTGGTTGCTGCTTCCTATAAATAACCCACGACCCCAGCTCATTTCAACACATCCAGACCAGTTCAAAGTCAGTTAAAAACGTGAGAGAGAAAGGAAAGAAAGAAAGTTATAGTTTCGATCATTTTCGATCCTTTTTCAGCAGTTTTTGAGAGTTTTTGAGAACAGTTACTCTGCCCGATTTGAATCGACATCTGAAGAAGGTTCTGCTCAAGTGAAGATCAGTCCAGACGTGGGTCTACTTGTGATGGTCATGAAAAGGGTTCGGATCGCAGAAGACGGACACGGGGTCAAGGCTACGGTCAACCAAAAACTGTGAGTTATAATCGATTGATTGCTAAGCTGTTTTCATGCAGGTTCCCGTTACTTGGAATTTGGATCATGGCAGGGGGCCAGGTCTAATTTAAGTAACGGTTTGTTTATTTAATAGTAATGGTTAGGTTGATTAGTTAATAGCATGCTTAGTTATTGTTTGAGAATTGTAGTAGCCTGCTAATAGTTAGGTTGATTGGTTAGTTAGCGAATGCTTAGATGATATCGCTAGGTTGTGGTAGTTAGATATTCTGGAATTAGTCTTTCTTCTATATTCTAGAATGTGGTTGATTGTGTTGATTGTGATTATTGTTTGGAACCTTGGTTATATTACTGGGTTTAGTATTATATTGGCCGACAGCATGTGCGTAACCCGCCATTGCTAGGCATATTGTGGGTGAGTTAGCGTTCCTTCAGACCTCGTACCCGGCGGGTTCAAGGAAACCCCTTTTTCGCTGGATCGGGAAGACTCAGAGAGACGGGGTCATGGCCTAAGGCTGAGTTATTACACGACGGTGTAATGTGGGAGTGACCCGAAGGACAGTGGGCTGTCGCGCGGTGACCCGAATGACTGTGGGCCACGGTCGGTTGAAAATTCCTTCTTCTAGCCTTTCGTGTAGGGAGATAGGATATTGCCGATGATGAAGGAGGAACCTAACGTCACCGGGCCCTAGTTATATTATATTATGTTAAGGGTTTGGTAAACCCTAGTTTATCGAGTTACAAGTTTTAGCGACTATCTTATAGTATCGATATTTTACTCATATTATTTTCTGCTGCGGATTTCTCATTGCTTATTATTACTATTATTGATTTTGGTTATTAGGCGAACCTCTCGCTTTAGATTTGTTTGGGGTGGGATAGCGAGGGGTTGTATTTGTTAGTTGGGGATTGTAACTCACTGAGTAATGTTAGATTACTCACACCTCACTCTTTGTTGTTTTCAGGTGACCAGTAGAGTTCGTAGTGGTCGCGGGAAGTTAGGCCGGCTGGTGTAGTATTTTCATCTTTTTACTTGCTGTTGGGGTCAAAAACGGTTATCTCGAAATCAACAGCTCAGATCATTTCCTGTCTACGGACTTTCCGCAAAAAGGATCAACAAAGGTTGGATCGGAAAAGAACAGGCATGACCAAGGTCCCGGGCGCCGGCCGCCGGCTCGCCCGTGCTGGCACCAGGTGCCGGGCGTCGGCCCGCCCGTGCTGGCACCAGGCGCCGGCCGCCGGCTCGCCCGTGCTGGCACCGGGCGCCGGGCGCCGACTTGCCCGTGCTGGCACCGGGCACCGGGCGCCGACACGCCCGTGCTGGCACCGGGCACCGGCTCGCCCGTGCTGGCCCCAGGTGCCGGGTGCCAGCTCGCCCGGGCGCCGGGCGCCGGCTCGCCCGTGCTTGCCCCATGCACCGGGCGACTGCTCGCCCGGGCGCCAGGCGCCGGCTCGCCCGTGCTGGCCCCAGGCGCCGGGTGTGCCAGCTCACCCGCGCTGGCCCCGTGATGTTCCCCGGATCGAGCTGATCGAGCTGAATAATCTAGTGAGCTGTACTGACACTATCCTGGACGAGCTGAGCAGGACTGACACTCACTTGGACAAGCTGAGCAAGTTGGTCTAATCTTCTGAGTTGGTTCGACCACCCAACCACCCGAGAAGCAAAACAGACACACATTCACTGTTTGAAGAATATCTTCTAAACCATGATGTTTCTTCGCGTGAAACTGCTTGGATAATGTTCTCAACTGAATTATGAAACTACTTGAAGAAGAATCAGATCAAACGGAGTTCAGATGTGGGAGTTATGCAATTTACAAATCAGGTGATCTTCAGTTCTCGCGAATTCGGGCTGTGTGGATCGTCACGCGTGTGTTCTTGTCCTTCCCAGCATGGACCTGCACGACCAGAATGAGCCTGGACATCAGCTGAAGAGTCCATTTTATCCAGATCTGGAAATCAAGAGTCTTTGACTCTCTTTAATATTTTCTAGTCTTTGTTTTCATTTTCTTGGTGTGATTTTCCACAAAAACTATTAAATCTCTCTTTGACTCATTGTAGTATAAATATGTAATCCCAACCCACGAAATAAATAGATTTTTTCCCTTTTTTTATGAGTTTTCTCTCTGTTCTTTGTCAAGAACACTTCATTTCGTTTCTTGGTGTGGTTAGCTCCAAGTTACACACTCTTTCTCGTTGGACCGGTGCGTCACATCCGGCAACAGATCGAGATCGTCTCCTCAACGGACCTGTGAGTCATATCAGGCGTTGATCAGACACCTTGCCAGTATCATTGGGCCTTCCGCAACCCATTGTGTCGTCATTCAAACCATCAGTTCTCCTTTCGGAGTTCATATCCCCCTTACCTGTCGAGTAGCGTTTCCTAGGGTTCATCAAGTGGTATCAGAGCCACTCTTCCGGTAACTCTATTATCATTCCATCTTCTCATCTTTCCATTTCTTCTAAACACTTCTTCTTCTTTCTATCTTGAATCCGGGCCCATCATTACCATCCACTAGAGAAAAAAAAAGAATAGAAAAAAAAAGATCTATCAAAAAAAAAAGTAAAAAAAAAAAATAAATAAAGTTCAAAAGTTTGATTTGTGGTTTGGTGGTGGAAGAGAAAGCCTGCTGGCCGAAGATAAATCCGGGCCTTTGAGGTGGTTAAAGCGGATTCCAAAAAAAAACAAAATCTCTTATCTTTCTATCTTAAACACCTTTTGTTTGCTTGGATCTACCCATTGGGATTCCTTGATCTTTTCTCTTAGAACCTTGAAAAGAAACTCTTGTGTGATTACCATAAAAATCTGAGTGAAACACGTGTGTGGGTGAGGATCAAACACTTGAGAGAGTGAGAATTTTTATCTATTATCTTTTGTGTTGAGATTTTCAGGTTATGATGTTTGGTCTTCAAAAGAGAAGTAGCAAGGAGAAGCCCCCATGACATTCTATCTCTCAAACTCCATTTAAATATCCTTTGAATAATTTTGATGAGTTTGTTAGTGTGCAGGGAAAGCCAAACCAAAGATGTAGAGAGCAGTCTAGATCATCTAGAGATGTGGCTGATCCAAAGAGGCAACCTTTTCAGTTTAATGTCCAAGAGTTTTGTGACAACCTTGTGGAGGAAGTGGTGAAAACACTCAAGGACGTCGGCAAGAGCCACAAGAAGATCACATCCACACGTGCACCTTTAGCTGAGCCCTCATTGTTCATCAGTGAAAAACCCAAAGGTAAATCTGAAAACAACCTTGAAGATCTAAAAGATTTTTCAGATTCTTTACCAATTTTTGATGAGTATGATGAAGAGCTGATGGAAAGTTTGATCACTTGTGAGGATGAATGTGATCTTCCTTCTCCAAAACCTGATCTTATGATTGATATTGATAATGAAGAGACTAATGGACTAACCTGTTTTGAACCGGAGCATCCGAGTAGTCTTGTTCTAGTTTCACAGGTTTTTGAGGAAGAGCCATTGGATTACCCACAACAAGGACCACATCTTGACACTAGGAGACCCTCGGACGATGATCTAGGTCCCATCTTTGATGAGGAAGACGAACTGGGTCCAGTCATTGATGAAGAAGCAACAAGCATCTCATTCATCGATATGGAAAGTCATCTATGCTTTGATCCCGGCATATCTCCTGCCCCTTTGTCTCCTGATCTTCAAGAGCACTGTGAGAAACCTTCTTTGCCTAATTCTCTGCCTGATATGTTTGTGAAGGTCAGTTCTCATGATTTAATTCGTTTTGGTCTTGACGAAATGAAAGAGTTTTGTGTTTCAAAATCTGTTTTTGAAAACATGATTAATTCTTTTAAAATGTTTAAACCTGAGAAACTTCTTGATCAAAAATTTTTTCAAAAAGGCAATGGCATCAATTCTGGATTTATTTTGAGTTTTGATCAGTTCTTGAAATGCAGCAAAAATTTTGATCATCTTGAAAACTCATTAGATCTTGATTTGCAACAAACTGATTCTTGTGCTACAAAACCGTTTGATTCATTTATTTTCAAAGGCATTGGCTTTGATCTGAGTTCTTCTAGACATGCACTGATCACTGATGATTTGTTTCCATCCTCTTGTGCATTGGACGATTTCTTAATTAAAAAGATGCTGGAACAGAAATCACTTGAAACTAAAATTGATTTTTGTGATCTTGATTTTTGTGATTCTGTTTTGCAGCCTGATCTTGTGTGTTCTAAAACTGATAAAACTTGGCATCTTCTAAGATCATTTCGTGATAATTGTGTTGTCTTGAGCCTTGATGATATTGTTGTCTACAACACTTTCTTTGAAAAACATCCTGAGTCTTTGATATTTGATTCTCAATCTGAACTTAAGCTTGTGTATTCAGATGTTGAGAAGGATAGGCATGTTCTGAAAATGAATAATGTTGCTGCATGCCTTGAAACCATTCTGGTCTATAATGTCTACTTTGATGTGCATCTTGATCAGCTGAAACTTGTGCTACTTGTTCATGAAAACAAAACCTTGATTTTTGAGTTGAACAAGTACTTGTCTTGCACATATGATCCTGGTCTTTTAGTTTCTGTTTTGAGTATCCAGGAAAGACAGGTTCAGCCTCTGAGGAATGAAAGAATTGACCTTGATCAACAGCCTGAGATTTGGAGCTGCATTGTTGTCCAACCTGGCTACCTTGGAGATGCCAGCGACAGAGGCTCAGTTCAAGGAGATTATCTCGACTTTCAGAAGGTCTTTTATCAGGAATCCAATTTTCCTGGAAGGCCAACTCACCAAGAATTCACTGAGGCCTGGAATCACATGAAAATCTTTGCGTATGAAGGAGTTATGAATTTTCCAAACCGGAGGATCTCCAGTCCACCTATCCGCGAGTACCAGATTTCCCAAGGAGATTTAGGCCCAGGAAAGAAACGGCCTGAGCCGAAACCAATCATAGGATTCCAGATGGATCTCTCAGCTTTCCAGAAAGACCAATATCAGGAGAAATGGCCACGAAATTATGAAGTTATGATCTATTTTTCAAAACCGGTCAAACCAGTTCTACACTTGCCTCAATTGAAAGCTAACCGATTCAGTCAGCTTCAAACCCGACATTGGCGACCTGGAGATCAATCTATACATTCAGGAAGTTTCTATACAAATTTCTCCTTCATTGAACTTTACATGTTTTTAAAATTCTTTTTGTCTGACTCATTTTCTTTTGAATCAGGTAAAATGGATTTGAGGACAAATCCTTTTGAAGAGGGAGAGTATGATGTGCCCCGGATCGAGCTGATCGAGCTGAATAATCTAGTGAGCTGGACTGACACTATCCTGGACGAGCTGAGCAGGACTGACACTCACTTGGACAAGCTGAGCAAGTTGGTTCAATCTTCTGAGTTGGTTCGACCATCCGACCACCCGAGAAGCAAAACAGACACACATTCACTGTTTGAAGAATATCTTCTATACCATGATTTTTTTTCGCGTGAAACTGCTTGGATAATGTTCTCAACTGAATTATGAAACTACTTGAAGAAGAATCAGATCAAACGGAGTTCAGATGTGGGAGTTATGCAATTTAAAAATCAGGTGATCTTCAGTTCTCGCGAATTCGGGCTGTGTGGATCGTCACGCGTGTGTTCTTGTCCTTCCCAGCATGGACCTGCACGACCAGAATGAACCTGGACATCAGCTGAAGAGTCTATTTTATCCAGATCTGGAAATCAAGAGTCTTTGACTGTCTTTAATATTTTCTAGTCTTTGTTTTCATTTTCTAGGTGTGATTTTTCACAAAAACTATTAAATCTCTCTTTGACTCATTGTAGTATAAATATGTAATCCCAACCCACGAAATAAATAGATTTTTTCCCTTTTTTATGAGTTTTCTCTCTGTTCTTTGTCAAGAACACTTCATTTCGTTTCTTGGTGTGGTTAGCTCCAAGTTACACACTCTTTCTCGTTGGACCGGTGCGTCACATCCGGCAACAGATCGAGATCGTCTCCTCAACGGACCTGTGAGTCATATCAGGCGTTGATCAGACACCTTGGCAGTATCATTGGGCCTTCCGCAACCCATTGTGTCGTCATTCAAACCATCAGTTCTCCTTTCGGAGTTCATATCCCCCTTACCGGTCGAGTAGCGTTTCCTAGGGTTCATCACCCCGGGTGCCAGCTCGCCCGCGCTGGCCCCGGGTGCCGGGTGCCAGCTCGTCCGGGCGCCGGGTGCCAGCTCGCCCGTGCTGGCCCCGGCCGCCGGCCGCCAGCTCATCCGGGCGCTGGACGCCAGCTCGCCCGTGCTGGCCCCGGGAGCCGGGCGCCAGCTCGCCCGTTCTGGCCCCGGGCACCAGTACATCCAGTCTGTTCCCAGCCCGTCCGATTTAGATCGCACCTTGTGGCTTCCGTGAAGTCATAGCACCTTAGTTACGGACCTAACGTTCCTCGGTTAAACTCGATTGGAGTTATCCTCGAAGTGTTACAACTAGAGCTAGGAAGGTTGGTTCTTCTGCAAAATGTATCGTGTAAAAATAGGGACGATCAACTCAAACATCGATTCTTTAGACTATACGATTTATTTTGCGGAGAAGATAATCCTTCCGAGAAATCATACGAACGTTCAAGGGCTTGAAACTTTTCCACCGGCTCACTTACGATTTTGGAGACCCAAGCCTAGTAAAAGCTATGACGGTTTATCCTAACTTATTAAAGTGGGATAAATGTCAAGTTTCCGCAGATAAATGTCAATGCTCGAGGATAACTACGAAGATCAACGGAAAATGGAATATTTCCAAAAGAGATAAACTTAGGCCCAAAGGTGAAAGGTTAAACAGGCCACCGACCTAAAGTGACTATATAAGGAGGGCTGGAGCAGAAGAGAAAGGGATCCGAGATTTTAGACATAGAGAACTCCTGCTAGCTTAGAGAACTTATGACTTAGGTGGTTAGACTAGTACGGCAAGGCTTAGACGTCTTGACCGCCTCTTGTTCTGTCGTTTCGATAAGTTAGCATATTTCTACTCCTTACGGAGAAATCTTGTACTCTTACTTTTAATAAAACGCTTCTGAGCGACCATTCATATTTTATCTTGCTATTTATCTTTTATCAATTCGAAAAGTGATTACGCAGAGAATTCGGACCTTCAAGGAAGATCGGGATAACTCGGTTTTCCTCCATAATCGTTCATCGAAAATCGACGGTGTGAATTTTGGTTCCCACAGTCTGGCGCTAGAAGGAGGGGGGGGGACGAATTCTCTAACTCGAAAGTCACTAAGCAATAAAAGATATAGGATGGCTGCTCCAGTAGCCAGCGATGTTGTTTCCTTCAAGGATCGGGCAACGGCCGACCAAGCCAAACCCTACAACGATCTCCTTGTAATCGAACTAATAATCCAGGACATCGACGTAGCAAGGGTGTTAGTCGACACCGGATGCTCGGCCAACATTATCTACAAAAGCACCCTCGTAAGAATGGATGTCAATCTATGCGCCATCACAGAAGAACCTAATCCAATATTCGGACTCTCGGGAGATGCTACTATGACTCTCGGCTCGATCAGCCTCTTGGTTAAAGTCGGGAGTGTCGCCAAAATCACGGAATTCTTAGTCATCGACCGTCAAACATCGTATAATGCGATCATCGGTACTCCGTGGCTGAATTCCATGCGAGCAATCCCCTCGACGTTCCATCTGTGTCTAAAGTTTCCAACCCGTCGCGCAATCGAAACTACACAAGGAAATCGCAGGATGGCGCAAGTATGTTTCGCTGCCGAGCTGAAAAGAAAAAACTCAGCAGCCTAAAGACTACTCCCGATGAGAATGCCCCGGAACAAGACTTGAACGTCTTCTGGCAATCTCAGAAGATCGAAGCCCTAGACGGGAAACGCGAACCAACTTGTGAACCAGTGGTCTCGGTCTTCATAGACGAATCGTTCCCGCAAAGATGCGTCGAGATCGGAGCCAACCTCCGCGAACCTTTGAGAACAGAGCTCATAGCCTGTCTCAAAAAGAACCTCAGCACATTCGCTTGGGCCGCAGAGGATATGCCAGGGATCGACATCAGCATAACTTGCCATGAGCTCAACATTGACCCAACCTACAAATCCGTTAAACTAGGACCAGAACGTGCCACCGTGGTAAACGAGGAAGTTGAAAAACTCCTTAAAGTACGGTCAATAACGGAAGTCAGGTACCCAGACTGGCTCGCTAACCCAATCGTGGTCAAAAAGAAAAACGGCGAATGGCGAGTCTGCGTCGACTTCACCGATCTCAACAAGGCTTGTCCAAAAGATTGCTTTCTACTCCCGCATATCGACCGACTTGTCGAAGCAACAGCAGGAAACAAACTTTTATCATTTATGGACGCCTTCTCCGGGTACAATCAAATTATGATGAACCCAGATGATCGCGAGAAGACCACATTCATCACTGACCGCGGGACGTATTGCTACAAAGTAATGCCTTTCGGCCTCAAAAACGCAGGCGCTACTTACCAGCGACTCGTCAACCGAATGTTTTCCGAGCAGCTCGGAAAAACTATGGAGGTATACATCAATGACATGCTCGTGAAATCCCTTGACGAACACGACCACGTTTCCCATCTGGAAGATTGTTTCGCAAGTTTGAATTTACACAACATGAAATTGAACCCGGCTAAATGTAGATTCGCCGTAGCATCAGGAAAATTTATCGTCTACTTAGTCAAGTGTCGCGGAATCGAGGCTAACCCCAAACAGATAAACGCGTTAATAGAAATGGTCTCACCCAAAAACAAAAGGGAAGTCCAAAGGCTGACAGGAAGAGTCGCCGCCTTAAACCGTTTTATCTCGCGCTCAACGGACAAATGCCTTCCAACAGCTAAAGCATTACCTGGCCACTCCTCCCGTCCTCGCAAAACAAGTGGAGGGAGAACCCTTGTTCCTGTACATCGCAGTATCCACAACAGTGGTAAGCGGCGTTTTGATTAGAGAAGAACGCGGTGAGCAGAAACCAATCTTCTACATAAGCAAAACGTTGCTGGACGCCGAGACCCGGTATCCCCTGATGGAAAAGCTGGCGTTTTCAGTCGTAACGTCAGCAAGAAAACTCCGGCCGTATTTTCAGTCGCATACCATTGTGATCCTCACCACCTTCCCCTTGCGAACGATTTTGCACAGTCCGAGTCAGTCAGGAAGACTCGCAAAATGGGCAATCGAACTAAGTGAGTACGACGTAGAGTACCGCCCAAGAACCTGCGCAAAGTCTCAAGTATTGGCAGACTTCTTGGTGGAATTGCCCATGGGAGATATGACAAACGCGGAACCAAACTCAACTTGGATCCTTCATGTCGACGGATCATCGTCCAAACAAGGAACCGGGATCGGAATCCGGCTCACGTCTCCGACTGGCGAAATCTTGGAACAGTCGTTCCGATTGGAGTTCCATGCGTCAAACAACAAGGCCGAATATGAGGCACTCGTTGCAGTCTTACGACTAGCCCAAGGGCTGAAAATCCGCAATATTCACGCTTCCTGTGACTCTCAATTAGTCGCAAATCAGTACAGCGGGGAATACGAAGCAAGGGACGAAAGAATGGACGCATATCTTAAACTCATCCAAGATCTCTCCCGAAACTTCGACCATTTTTCCCTCACTAGGATTCCTCGCTCAGAAAACACTCAGGCGGATGCCTTGGCCGCACTCGCGTCAAGTTCAGATCCTGGACTAAGTTGGGTAATTCCCGTCGAATTCATTGAACATCCAAGCATCCAATCTTATTCGAGCACAAATCGAAAACGCGAAAGAAATAGACGACCCACCGGAAGAAAACGTGGATCAGTCAGAATACGGTTGCGACAGCCCTTGGCTGGAACCAATCCGAGCATACATAATCGACGGAATGCTTCCCACCGAAAAGTGGGCAGCCCGCAAAATCAGGACCCAGGCCGCACGGTACGTAATGGTAGAAAGATTAATCTACAAATGGAGATTCTCCGGCCCAATCATGACCTGCGCCGAAGGCGAAATATCGAGAAGAGTAATGGAGGAGGTCCATTCCGGGTCGTGTGGAAACCATTCCGGCGGAAGATATATTCGCCGTCAAAATAAAACACCACAGTTATTACTGGCCAACTATGATCAAAGACTGCGAGAAGTTCGCTCGAAAGTGCGAAAAATGCCAAAGGCACGCACCGACGATCCGTCAGCCCGCGGAAGTCCTCCCGTCCATCTCATCCCCGTATCCCTTTATGCGATGGTCCATGGACATCGTCGGGCCATTGCATAACTCGAAGCAGAAACGTTTTCTCCTGGTCCTCACGGATTTCTTCTCAAAGTGGGTGGAGGAAGACTCCTACGCAAGTATCAAAGACGTACAAGTCGAGAACTTCGTATGGAAGAACATAATCACCAGAGACGGGGTCCCTTACGAAATCGTGACAGACAACGGGTCTCAGTTCATCTCTACCCGGTTCAAGGAATTCTGCGAGAAGTGGAAGATACGACTTACTAAGTCGACTCCCAGATATCCGCAGTGCAACGGCCAGGCAGAAACCATCAACAAGACCGTCCTTGACGGACTAAAAAAGCGCCTAGACGCCAAAAAGGGGCGATGGGCAGAGGAGCTCGAAGGAGTCCTTTGGTTGCATCGTTCAACCCCGAGACGGGCTACGGGTGAAACCCCATTCGCCCTCGTTTACAGAACGGAATGCATGATCCCCGCGGAAGTAGAATTCCCCGGAGTACGGAGAAGATTTCTCCCCGAACGAGAAGATTTAAACGACGCTATGATGCTGGACAATCTCGATCTTATCAATGAACGCCGCGACCAAGTGCTCATTCGAATCCAAAATTACCAGCACGCTGCCGCAAGGTACTACAACTCAAACATACGCCATCGCAGGTTCAGAGAAGGCGATTTAGTCTTACGCAAAGTTTTCCAAAACACTGCCGAACGAAATGCAGGAAAACTGGGAGCAAACTGGGAAGGACCATACAAAGTCATAAAAGTGGTCCGACCAGGTTCGTACCAAATCGCGAACATGCAAGACGTAAAAATCCCAAGAACTTGGAACACGATGCATCTTAAAAAATACGATCACTAACAATGACGTGATACAAAGAACTACGAGATGGCTTGATCCCAAGAACTACGAGATCCTAAGAACTTGGAACGCGATGCATCTTAAAAAATACTATCACTAACAATGACGTGATACAAAGAACTACGAGATGGCTTGATCCCCGAAAAGGGTACGTAGGCAACTCTCTAACCGGCGGGTTCAGCTACCCCCCCCCCCCCCGATCATAAGGGGGGGGGGAGTGGAGTGCGTATACTCGTATACTCCCACGAATTTCAAAAATTCTAAAAACTTTCGAAACTCTTTATAGACAACACATTTCACCAACTACTAAACGGCAACGGACAACGGATCTAGTATCCACTAAGCGATTATCACATCCAAAAAACAAATCCCGGAAGGCCAACACTTCACGAAGCAAAGTGAATGTAGACATTTCTCCCTGGGTCAAATTTACGCGACCCCATGGTCCCGCGTCCAAACGGAAACAACAGTTTTCTGGCTGCAAACATTCACAAAAACATCCCCAAGCCCGCAAGCGTTTCAACCACGAAATGCGGCACAAGGAAAAATCGACCTTCAGCACTGCGAGACGTCGCTAACACTTGAAGGACATTCTTTTCCGCAAAACGTTCCAGACAAAATCTTCATCTCTAGAACTTAAAACATACAAACGCACCTCAAAACGGTATCATTTCGTTGTTGCGGATCACAACAAACGAACTCTAACGTCCTAAACAGACAATAAGCCACCTCTAAGGTAGGCTCTCTTACATCCGACAAGGATAACATAGCGCGCTATACAAGAAGTACAAAATTTTGGTTAGCTCTTCCAAACGGAAGTAGCTCGATTCGCACCTAAACAAATCGTATAAGCCCATAACAATTCGCGGATTTTATAACGGTACGAGTCAGGTTAAAACTGCAAACAGGCAAAACGAAAGCCGACTTGTCATCGCAAAGCCTCAGTCCGAGAGTAAACCTAGGTCTTTCCCTAAACCCAGCCACGCTGGATCTTGACATCTCATAGGCATAGTATCGGTACCCGATACGAGATCCCAAAACTTGTCTCTTCACTTAAGTCTATTCGTTTTACGAACCTTCGCATAAATCAGTAAACCGCGAAAAATCTCGCTTTGTACAATCGATGGATACGGTGATCATCTGAGAGGCAGGAATGAGACGACAACTCACACCATGTACCTCTAACTTCGATAAACAGAAGTTCACTTAAAACGTCATAAACCCCGAAATATTATAGATTGAGCCGCGAGTTCAACAAACACCCTAAAAAGGGCAGGGATTCAAAGCCACCAACGGCCAGTCCCGAAAAATACATCATGGTCTCATAGCAGCCGCAAGACAAGCAAAATAAAAATTCCTCAAGGGATTGGTAAACCTAGACGCTCATCGGAGCATCACCTTCATCCTCAAACTCACCTGCAGCGGGAACGGACTTGCCATCAACTCCCACGGTCGCACCTCCACTGCCTGCCTCATCTGCGCCAGCCTCACGATCCTCTGCTGCATGGACCTGATCCTCCGAGTCCTCCGAATCAGGTACAAGGGTGCACTCGGACTTCAGACCAGCGAGAATCGAGTCAAAGTTCCCATCAGAAGCCGCCAACTCTTCTTTGCAAGACAACAACCTGGCTTCCTCGGAATCCAGAGTTAGGGCCTCGTTGCCCCTAAACAGCTGAAGCTCACCCAAGCTCCCTTCGATTCCCGCCAAAGCCAAGTCCCTATTACGGACAGCTATCAGAGATTCGAACAAACTGGCCATCCTCGACAAACGAGCAAAGAAGTCACCGGGGGGATCAGCGGTCTCTGCCGACTTGCGAGCACTCGTCTCTTCGTAATTCTGGATTGTCTGTTGGAGACGACGGACTTCCGAGGATTTGTTTTTCTTCTCCTTCTTCACTTTGAGAAACAAACTCGCGGTCTTCCCGAGGTCGCGTTCGAGGTCGCGTTCGAGGTCGCGGATTCGAACTTCAAGCTGAGACGTCTAGGCAGCATGGGTGCTTTCGATGGTCTGCAATGCAGCCTCGGCACGCTTCAACGCTTCCTGCGATGACTCCAACTCCTTCGACAAACGTGCAACCTCCGATCCGCATTCACCAAGCATCCCATCGATCAGCGACACAAACTGTCCGTAAAAGAAAGGGTAAGGATCATCGCAAAAAGAAAGAAAAGAAGAATTACGGATAAATCAAAATCAAAACCTTGGAACGATGTTGCGACAACAGTCCCGAAGGCTCGCCCGCCCCGCTCTTAGCGCACCTCTTTCTCTTCATCGCCCCGGTGTGGACTCGACCACGTCCTCCCAACCAGAAATTATGTTCGGAGCAGTAGGGGAGCCTGAGGGACGATCCTGAACGTCTGGAATCTGCTCGGGGACGACTGCCATTCCCGCGGGCAAGGGAGCCTCGGATGGAACCTCAGAACATGGGATTGGGGATGAAGGCACATGCGGAGAAGGAGCGTTAGGCGCTTCGGTTCTCACTCGGTTCGAGCCTTTCGCAGCGCTTCGCCGCGACAGTCTTTCCTTGAAAGAGTCAAACCCAGAAATGAGAGACGGAGTGGCTTCGTGAACAGCTAAAACCGGCGGTGCCTGACTGGCCTCACCCATCTTGACGTCGGAATCTTTCTTTTCAACTTGAGAAGAAGACATCTTCTTTGAGAGAGCAACAGAGGAAGAAGTTGAGAAAAGGAGGAGTGTGTGAAGAATGAGGAGTGATGAGCTACTACTAATAAAGAATATGGGGATTTTCGCAATAAAATACTCTTAGCCAAAAATTACGGGCTGGGGGGCTAACTGTTGGGGTTGAAAACGGTTATCTTGAAATCAACGGCTAAGATCATTTTCTGTCTACGGAATTTCCGCAAAAAGGATCAACAAAGGTTGGATCGGAAAAGAACAGGCATATATAAGGTCTCGGGCGCCGGGCGCCGGGCACCGGCTTTCCCGTGCTAGCACCGGGCGCCGGCTCGCCCGTGCTGGCACCGGGCGCCGGCACGCCCGTACTGGCACCGGGCGCGGGCGCCGGCTCGCCCGTGCTGGCCCCGGGTGCCGGGCGCCGGCTCGCCCGTGCTGGCCCCGGGTGCCGGGCGCCGGCTCGCCCGTGCTTGCCCCGGGTGCCGGGTGCCAGCTCGTCCGGGCGCCGGGCGCCGGCTCGCCCACGCTGGCCCCGGGCGCCGGGCGCCAGGCGCCAGCTCGCCTGCGTTGGCCCCGGGCGCCGGGCGCCAGCTCATCCGGGGGCCGTGCGCCAGCTTGCCCGTGCTGGCCCCGTGCGCCAGTACATCCCGTCTCTTCCCAGCCCATCCGATTTAGATCGCACCTTGTGGCTTCCGTGAAGTCATAGCACCTTAGTTACGGACCTAACGTTCCTCGGTTCAACTCGATTGGAGTTATCCTTGAAGTGTTACAACTAGCGCTAGGAAGGTTGGTTATTCCGCAAAATGTATCGCGTAAAAACAGGGACGATCAACTCGAACATCGATTTTTTAGACTATAAGATTTATTTTGCGGAAAAGATAATCCTTCCGAGAAACCATACGAACGTTCAAGGGCTTGAAACTTGTCCACGGGCTCACTTACGATTTTGGAGACCCAAGCCCAGTAAAAGCTATGACGGTTTATCCTAACTTATTAAAGTGGGATAAATGTCAAGTTTCCGCTGATAAATGTCAATGCTCGAGGATAACTACGAATATCAACGAAAAATTGAATATTTCCAAAAGAGATAAACTTAGGCCCAAAGGCGAAAGATTAAACGGGCCACCGACCTAAAGTGACTATATAAGAAGGGCTGGAGCAGAAGAGAAAGGGATCCGAGATTTTAGACTTAGAGAACTCCTGCTAGTTTAGAGAACTTAGGACTTAGGTTGTTAGACTAGTACGGCAAGGCTTAGACGTCTTGACCACCTCTTGTTCTGTCGTTTCGATAAGTTAGAATATTTCTACTCCTTTCGGAGAAATCTTGTACTCTTACTATTAATAAAACGCCTCTGAGCGACCATTCATATTTTATCTTGCTATCTATCTTTTATCAATTCGAAAAGTGATTACGCAGAGAATTCGGACCTTCAAGGAAGATCGGGTTAACTCGGTTTTCCTCCATAATCGTTCATCGAAAATCGACGGTGTGAATTTCGGTTCCCACACTTGCGACGTTTTCAGACTATAGGTATGTACTTTTACTCTTTTGGCTAGCCACTACTTGTATAAATAAGTTGTGTTTTTCAAACCATGTTTCATGTCTGATAAATAAAGAGATGTTTTATGTAAATGCGTTGTTGTATCTGATATTAGCTTTGTCCAAGCTAACACAACGTCAGATTGAGGTACGGGTTGAGAAGTCGTAGGCCTTGATCTGACGGGACGTGTTAGTGGTCGAACTGGCTTAGTCATGAATTGCACTCTTTGTGACCTTGGCCGGAACGCCCCTAGCCCGTCATGTAGTGCTCGAGAACCTTGGTAGAAAGTTGGTCCATCGGTCATGTTCTTGTTTGATTGTTGGCCGGTGGTTTGACCTATACCTAGAATGGTTCGGGGGTGTTACAACGCCAGATGCGAAAACATTAGTGTTATTGACAAACATGATTCGACACTCACTAGTAACCATTAACATTACCGATATCTTAGTCAAAATGTAAAAAAGCTTCATTTATTCATGCATGATTTGTGTTTAATTTTGAAGGGAGCTTCCTGGGCTTTCTCGACTGTCAGGGTAGTGGAAGGCTTAAACAAGATCTCTGACAGGAGAGTTAGTCACTTTTGTAAAGTCAGAAATTTAATGACCAAAGCAGAAGCTGGTTTGAAATGAAAGACTAAACCGTTTGTAAAACAGAAGCTGTTTATAAGATGAAGACTAAACCAATTGTTAGGTTATGTGACTTGGTGAACACGAGATTGTGGATCGAAGTGGTTACAATTCATTGAGAGAAATAAGGAAATAAGATCTCGTCGGAGGATCTTTGACAAAACGAGGTATAAAAAGGCAGTCGAGTAAAAAGCAAGGGCTGCCCCTTTGAGATCCTGGTGCGAACATGGAACACATGAAAGAACTGATTGCTGTACAGAAACAAATCATGCTGGATGGTAACAACTTCGGTTATTGGAAGGTCTGCATCAGACACGTCATTCGTGTCTACGGACTTTCCGCAAAAACGATCAACAAAGGTTGGATCGGAAAAGAACAGGCGCGACCAAGGTCCCGGGTGCCGGGCGCCGGGCGCCGGCTCGCCGGTGCTAGCCCCGGGCGCCGGACACCGGCTCGCCCGTGCTGGCTCCGGGCGCCGGGCGCCAGCTCGCCCATGCTGGTCCCGGGCGCCGGGCACCGGTTCTCCCGTGCTGGCCCCGGGCACCAGGGGCCGGCTCGCCCGTGCTGGCACCAGGTGCCGGGCGCCGGCTCGCCCGTGCTGGCCCCGGACGCCGGGTTCCGGCTCGCCCGTGCTGGCCCCGGGTGCCGGCTCGCCCGTGCTGGCCTCGGGCGCCGGGCGCCGGTTCGCCCGTGCTGGCCCCGGGCGCCGGGCGGCGGCTCGCCCGTGCTGGCCACGGGCGCCGGGCTCCGGCTAGCCCGTGCTGGCACAAGGCACCGGGCGCTGGCTTGCCCGTGCTGGCCCCGGGCGCCGGCTCGCCCGTGCTGGCCCCGGGCGCCGGCTCGCCCGTGCTGGCCCCGGGCGCCGGCTCGCCCGTGCTGGCCCCGGGCGCCGGCTTGCCCGTGCTTGCCCGGGCGCCGGCGCATCCAGTCTGTTCCCAGCTCGTCCGATTTAGATCGCACCTCGTGGCTTCCATGAAGTCGTAGCACCTTAGCTATGGACCTAACGTTCCTCGGTTAACCTCGATTGGAGTTGTCCTCGAAGTTTTACAACTAGAGCTAGGAAGGTTGGTTCTTCCGCAAAGTGTATCGTGTATAACAAGGACGATCAACTAGAACATTGATTCTTTAGGCTATACAATTTATTTTGCGGAAAAGATATTCTTTCCGAGAAATAGTACGAACTTTCGAGGGCTTGTAGCTTGTCCACAGGCTCACTTACGATTTTGGAGACCCAAACCCAATAGGAGCTATGACAATTTATCCTAACTTATTAAAGTAGGATAAATGCTAAGTTTCCGCAGATAAATGTCAATGCTCGAGAATAACTACGAAGATCGACGGAAAATGGAATATTTCAAAAAGAGATAAACTTGGGCCCAAAGGCGAAAGGTTAAACGGGCCACCGACCTAAAGCAACTATATAAGGAGGGCTGGAGCAGAAGAGAAGAGGATCCGAGATCTTAGACTTAGAGAACTCCTGCTAGCTTAGAGAATATAGGACTTAGGTGGTTAGACTAGTACGGCATGGCTTAGGATGTCTTGGCCGCCTCTTGTTCTGTTGTTCCGATAGTTAGCATATATCTACTCCTCTCGGAGAAATCTTGTATTCATACTTTTAACTAATAAAAAACCTCTGAGCGACCATTCATCTTTTATTTTGCTACTTATCTTTTATGTATTCTAAAGTGATTACGCAGAGAATTCGGACTTTAAAGGAAGATCGGGTTACTCGGTTTTCCTCAATACTTGTTCATCAAAAATTGACAGTGCGAATTTCGGTTCCCACAGTTTGGCGCTAGAAGGAGGGGGGGACGAATTCTCTAACTCAAAAGTCACTAAGCAATAAAGGATATAGGATGTCTGCTCCAGTAGCCAGCGATGTTGTTTCCTTCAAGGATCAGGCAACGGCCGACCAGGCCAAACTCCACAATGATCTCCTTGTAATCGAACTAACGATCCAGGACATCGACGTAGCAAGAGTGTTAGTCGACACCGGATGCTCGACCAACATTATCTACAAGAGTACCCTCGAGAGAATGGAGGTCGACCTGTGCGCCGTCATGGAATAACCTAGCCCGATATTCGGACTCTTGGGAGATGCTACTATGACTCTCGGCTCGATCAGCCTCTTGGTTAAAGCCGGGAGCGTCGCCAAAATCACAGAATTCTTAGTCGTCGACCGTCCAACATCGTATAACGCGATCATCGGTACTCCATGGCTGAATTCCATGTGAGCGATCCCCTCGACATTCCATCTGTGTCTAAAATTTCCAAACCCTCGCGGAATCAACACTATACAAGGAAATCACAGGATGGCGCAAGTATGTTTCGCTGCCGAGCTGAAAAAAAAAATCAGCAGTCGAAGCCTCCCGAAGCAAAAAAGTAAAGCCTACTCCCGATAAGAACGCCCCAGAACAAGACTCGGACGTCTTCTGGCAAACTCAGAGGATCGAAGCCCTAGACGGGAAGCGCGAACAAACTAGCGAACCAGTAATCTCGGTCTGCCTAGACGAATCATTCCCAGAACGATGCGTCAAGATCGGAGCCAACCTCCGCGAACCTTTGAGAACAGAGCTCATAGCCTGTCTCAAAAAGAACCTCAGCACATTCGCTTGGGCCACAGAGGATATGCCAGGGATCGACGTTGGCATAACTTGCCATGAGCTCAACACTGACCCAACCTACAAGCCCGTCAAGCAAAAAAGGCGGAAACTAGGACAAGAGCGTGCCACCGCGGTAAACAAGGAAGTTGAAAAACTCCTTAAAGTGGGGTCAATAATGGAAGTCAGGTACCCAGACTGGCTCGCTAACCCAGTCGTGGTCAAATAGAAAAATGGCAAATGGCGAGTAAACCTTTCCTTGAAGGTCCTGATTCTCTGCATTGCCACACGAAATTGAGAAAGTTCAATAGATCAAAATAAGAATTGAAATATTTGCCCGAAGGCGTTTTATTAGATGAAAGGTACGAGTACAAGGATTCTCCGAAAGACAGAGAGATTTGCGATTAAAGAAAAAGATAGAGTCGCAGGCAGCCAAACGTCCTAAGCCTTGCTCCGCTAGTCTAACCACCTAAACCCTAATTCTTCTAAGCTAGTAGGATGCTCTAAGTCTAATTTTCGAATCCCCTCCTCCTCTGCTCTTGCTCTCCTTATATACCCGCTCCTAGGTTGGTTTGCCTTAAGATGATGGACCTCGCCTTTGGGCCCAAGCTTATCTCTTCAGGAAATATTCCATTTTCGTCAGTCTTCGTAATTATCCTCGAGTTTTCCGCTATTTTTCGGTGACTTGATGTTTATCCGATGTTTGGGATATCGGACAAACCGTCATAGCCTGATTGGGCCTGAATTCTTAAAATCGTAAGTAAGTCCGTAGACTTGTTGAACGTTTTATACGATTTCTCGGAAAGACTATCTTTCCCGTAAAATAAACCGTATAGCTTAAAGGATCGATGTTCAAGTTAATCGATCCTTGTTTTATACGATATCTTCTACGAGAAATCCAATCCCTCTAGTTTTTGTCGTAAAACATCGAGGACGATTCCAACCGAATCGAAAGATGTTCATTCCGTAGCCGTGATCGTCCCAAACTCACGAGGATTGATCCAACCAAGCCAAGATGGGATCAGACCGAGCATGATGGGACTGAGACCAGGACGAAGGCCGTCGACCGGCGCCAGGCCGGCTTGCGGAACGCGTGCCGCCGGCGCCAGGCCGGGGTGCCGCCGGTGCCAGGCCGGCTCGCGTGACGCGTGCCGCCGGCGCCAGGCCGTCTTGCCGTCCGTGGGTTTTCCGTTGTTCGATCTTTCCCCCGTTAGTCGTTCGTGCGGGAAATATTTGAGTTTGGAAGGATCTTTAGCCGTAGATTTCGAGATAACCGTTTTTGACCCCAACAGTTAGCCCCCAGCTCGTAAGATCGGAGACGATTTTGCGGGCGAGTGATTCAAATTTTTTGAAAATCGAAATTTTCGGCTAAGGATTTTTCCGCAGGAAGCTTGTGTCATCACCCCCCTTTTCTTATAAATAGCCAGCCTTCCCTTCTCATTCTTCACACCTTTTCAAATTCTCTCTTCTTCTCTCTCAAGAAAGAAAATGTCTTCATCCCAAGTTGAAAAGAATGATTTTGATGTTGAGATGGGTGAGGCCGGCCAAGCTCCGTCGGTTCTGGCCAGCCAAGCTACGGCCGTTCAGGCCGTTCAGGAGGCTACTCCGTCCCTCATTGATGGGTTTGATTCTTTCAAGGCTAAGCTATCCCGGCGCAGTGCTGCGAAAGGCTCAAAGCGGGCGAGGACTGAGACGCCCGATGTTCCTTCCGCGGCTCCAACTCCTTTGCCTGTTTCTCCGATCTCTTTGCCTGCTCCTTCGGCCCCTTCGCCTGTTCTTCCGGTTCCCAGCCACGAAGTCCCATCCGATGCCCTCCCGTCTGCGGAAGGGGCTATTGTTCCAGAACAGACTCTTGATGTTCAGGTCCATCCATCGGGTTCTTCGACTGCTCCGATCGTGATCTCCGGAAGAGAGGCTGCGATAGAATCTGCACCTCTTCTCCCGGCGAAGAGGGAACTCGTCTTGGGACTGCCAGCGGCTGGTGCCGCGCCGTTGCCCAAGGGAAGGGCAAGGGCTGGTGCGGCATCTGGAGCAAAAAAAGAAGCGGGGTGTGAAGAGCGAGGAGAGCGAAGTCTCAGAGCCGTTGGCGCGTCATCGTTCCAAGGTTCGATTTTAATCTGTCTGCAATTCTTGTATCGCTTTCTTTTCTTTTACGATGATACTTACCCCTTCTTTTTTGCGGACAGTTTGTGTCGCTGATTGACGGAATGCTTGGCGAGTGCGGGTCGGAAGTCATTCGTCTATCGAAGGAATTGGAGTCGTCGCGGGAAGCGCTAAAGCGTACTAAGGCTGCATTGCAGACTGTCGAGGACACCCATGCTGCCCAGACGTCCCAGCTTGAGGTTCGTATCAGCGATCTTGATCGCGACCTTGGGAAGACCGCGAATTCGCTACTCAAGGTGAAGAAGGAGAAGAAGAGCAAATCCTCGGAAGTCCGCCGCCTTCAGCAGAAGGTCCAGACTCATGAGGAGATGAACGCCCGTAGATCCTCGGAGGTTGCCGATGCCCGCGACGACTTCTTTGGTCGTCTGACGAGGATGGCCACCCTGTTTGAGTCCTTGGTAGCCATCCGCAAGAGGGACTTGGCTTTAGCGGGGATCGAGGGGAGTTTGAATGAGCTCGAGTTGCTTCGAGGTAATGAGGCCCCGTCTTTGGACTTGGAGGAAACCAGACTATCGTCCTGCAAAGGAGAGTGGGCGGCCACCGAGGGAGATTTTGATTCAATCCTTGCCGGCCTGCAGGCCGAATGCACCCTTTCGCCGACCTCCGAAGACTCAGAAGATCAGGAGCGCACGGGAGAAGATTGCGAGGCTGGCGTGGACGAGGCGGGTGGTGGCGATGCAACCGAGGGAGGCGACGGCAAGGCTATCCCTATCGCGAGTGAGGATGAAGGTGACGCTCCAGGGAGCGTCTAGGTTTATCAATCCCTTCTGGGATTTCTTTTTATATGTGTTTCTGCCATTAAGAGGCCCTGATGTATTTACCGGGACTGGCCGTTGGTGGCTTCGAATCCCTGCCCCTTTTTGGGGTTTTGTTTGAACTTTTGCGATCTCAATCTATGAAACGTTTTCGATTATTTATGAACTTCAGTTTTTTAAAGTATGAGAAAGAGGGTGTGAGTTGTCGTCTCATTCATAGTTCCCCGATGATCACCGTACCTATTGTTTGCATAAAGCGAGATTTTCCACGGTTTACCGATTTACGCAAGAAGTTCGTGAAACAAATAGGCTTAAGTGAAGAGACAAATTTCTGGATCTCGTATACCATACTATGTCTGTGAGATGTCAAGATCCAGCGTGGCTGGGTTTAGGGCAAGACCTAGGTTTACTCTCGGACTGAGGCTTTGCGATGACAAATCGGCTTTCGTTTTGCCTGTTTGCTATTTTAACCTGACTCGTACCTTTTAAAATCCGCGAATTGTTGTCGGCTTATATGATTTGTTTGGGCGTGAGTCGAGCTACTTCCTTTACGGAGATCTAGACCAAAATTTTGGATTTCTTGTATAGCGCGCTATGTTTATCCTTGTCGGATGTAAGAGAGCCTACCCCTCAAAGGGCGGCTATTTGTCTGTTTAGGACGTTAGAGTTTGTTTGTTGTAATCAGCAACAACGAAATGATACCGTTTTGAGGTGCGTTCGTATGTTCAGAGACGAAGATTTTGTCTGCAATGTTTTGCGGAAAAGAATTTCCTTCAAGCGTTAGCGACATCTCGCAGTGCTGAAGGTCGATTTTTCCTTATGCCGCATCTCGTGTTGAAACGCTTGCGGGCTTTGGGGATGTCTTTGCGAACGTTCGCAGCCAGAAAACTGTTATTTCCGTTTTGGACGCGGGACCAAGGGGTCGCGTAAATTTGGCCCAGGGAGAAACGTCTACATTCACTTTGCTTTGTGAAGTGTTGGCCCTCCGGGATTTGCTTTTTGGATGCGATAATCGCTTAGTGGATACTAGATCCGTTGTTGTTGCCGTTTAGTAATTGGCGAAATGCGTTGTCTAGAAAGAGTTTCGCAATTTTCGAAATTCGTGGGAGTATACGAGTATACGCACCCCACCCCCCCCCCCCTTTTTAATCGGGGGGGGGGGGGGGGGGGATTGCTGAGCCCGCCGGTTAGCGAGTTGCCTACTTACCCTTTTTCGGGGATCAAGCCGTCTCGTAGTTCTTTTGTACCACGTTTTATCGTTTAGTGGTAGTATTTTTTGAGGTGCATCGCATTCCAAGTTCTCGGGATTTTGACGTCTTGCATGTTTGCGGTTTGGTTTGAACCTGGTCGGACTACTTTTATGACTTTGTACGGTCCTTCTCAGTTTGCTCCCAGTTTTCCTGCGTTTCGTTCGGCAGTGTTTTGGAAGACTTTGCGTAAGACTAAATCGCCTTCTTTGAACCTGCGATGGCGTACGTTTGAGTTGTAGTACCTTGCGGCAGCGTGCTGGTAATTCTGGATTCGAATGAGTGCCTGGTCGCGGCGCTCATTGATGAGATCGAGATTTTCCAACATCATAGCGTCGTTTAAATCCTCTCTTTCGGGGAGGAATCTTCTCCATACTCCGGGGAATTCTACTTCCACGGGGATCATGCATTCCGTTCCGTAAACGAGGGCAAATGGAGTTTCACCTGTAGCCCGTCTTGGGGTTGTACGATGCGACCAAAGAACTCCTTCGAGCTCCTCTGCCCATCGCCCCTTTTTGGCGTCTAGGCGCTTTTTGAGTCCGTCAAGGACGGTCTTGTTGATGGTTTCTGCCTGTCCGTTGCATTGCGGATACCTGGGAGTTGACTTTGTAAGTCGTATTTTCCACTTTTCGCAGAATGCTTCAAATCGAGCAGAGATAAATTGAGATCCATTGTCTGTTACGATGTCGTATGGGACCCCATGTCTAGTTATGATATGTTTCCAAACGAAGTTCTCGACTTGTGTGTCTTTGATACTTGCGTAGGATTCTGCTTCTACCCATTTGGAAAAGAAATCCGTGAGGACTAGGAGGAAGCGTTTTTGTTTTGATGGGTGCATAGGTCCGACAATGTCCATGGACCATCGCATGAAAGGATAGGGGGACGAGATTGAAGAGAGGATTTCCACGGGTTGATGGATTGTTGGAGCATGCCTTTGGCATTTCTCGCACTTCCGGGCGAATTTCTCGCAGTCTTTTACCATAGTTGGCCAATAATAACCGTGGCGTTTGATTTTGACTGCGAGAGATCTTCCGCCAGAATGATTTCCGCATGATCCAGAATGGACCTCTTCCATGATTCTTCTTGCCCTTTCCCCTTCTGCGCATGTCATGAGAGGACCAGAGAAACACCACTTATAAATTTCTCCCTCTATCATGACGTACCGTGCCGCTTGGGTTTTCACTTTACGAGCCGCCCATTTTTCGGCGGGTAAGGTTCCATTCACTATATAGGCTCGGAACTGTTCTAACCAAGGGCTGTCGCAGCCGTACTCTGTTGGGTCCACATCCGCTTCCGGTTGATCCTCGACTTCTTCCGCATCTTCAATCTCTTCCCGGATTAGATTGACGACCACTGGTGGTCCGATGCTTGGATGTTCGATGAATTCGACCGGGATTATCCTTTGGAGCCCTGGATCTGAGCTTGAGGCGAGGGCAGCCAAGGCGTCGGCCTGGACATTTTCCGAGCGAGGAATTCTTGTCAGGGCGAACTGGTCGAAACTACGAGCCAGTTCTTGGACCAGTTTTAGATATGCGTCCATCCTTTCGTCTCTTGCCTCATATTCTCCGCTGTATTGATTGGCGACTAATTGAGAATCGCAGTACGCGTGAATATTACGGATTTTTAATCCACAGGCCAGCCGCAAGCTTGCGACGAGTGCTTCGTATTATACCTCATTGTTTGAAGCATGAAAAGCCAATCGGAATGACTGTTCTAGGATTTACCCGTTAGGAGAGGTGAGTCGAATTCCGATTCCGGATCCTTGTTTGGACGAAGATCCGTCGACGTGGAGGACCCAAGTTGAGCTTGGTTCCTCGTTAGTCATGTCTCTAGTGGGTAATTCTACCAAGTACTTGGGACTTTGCACATGTCCTTGGGCGATATTCGACGTCATATTCACTCAGTTCGATTGCCCATTTTGCGAGCCTACCGGATTGGCTTGGACTGTGCAGGATTATCCGCAGCGGGAATGTGGTGAGAACTACTATAGTATGAGACTGGAAATATGGTCTTAGTTTTCTTGCCGAGGTTATGACGGCGAATGCTAATATTTCCATTAGCGGGTATCGAGTTTCCACATCCAGCAACGTTTTGCTAACGTAAAAGATTGGCTTTTGTTCGCCTCGTTCTTCTCGTATCAGGACGCCGCTGACTGCTGTTGCGGAAACTGCGATATAGAGGAAAAGAGGTTCTCCTTCCACCGGTTTTGCGAGAACTGGTGGAGTGGCCAGGTAATGTTTCAACTGTTGGAAAGCCTTTTCACATTGCTCGGACCATTCGAACTTCTTGTTTCCTTTTAATGTTTCGTAAAACGGTAGGCACTTATCCGTGGAGCGCGAGATGAAACGGTTCAAAGCCGCGACTCTTCCGGTTAACCTTTGGACTTCTCGCTTGGTTCTCGGGGAGGCCATCTCTATCAGTGCGTCGATTTGTTTAGGGTTGGCCTCGATTCCGCGATATGTTACGAGGTATCCGAGGAATTCTCCCGATGCCACTGCAAATCTGCATTTCGCTGGGTTGAGTTTCATGTTATGCCGGTTGAGTCGTCCAAAACATTCCTCTAGGTGGGCTACATGATCGTGTTCGTCAAGAGATTTTACAAGCATATCATCGATGTATATTTCCATAGTTTTTCCGAGTTGCTCGGCAAACATTTTGTTGACGAGTCGCTGATACATTGCACCCGCGTTTTTAAGACCGAAAGGCATTACCTTGTAGCAATACGTTCCGCGGTCTGTGATGAATGCAGTTTTTTCGCGGTTGTCGGGATTCATCATGATCTGATTGTATCCGGAAAAAGCGTCCATGAACGACAGAAGCTTGTTTCCCGCAGTTGCTTCGACCAAACGGTCGATGTGTGGGAGCGGAAAGCAGTCCTTTGGACAGGCTTTATTCAGATCCGTGAAATCGACACAGACTCGCCACTTGCCGTTCTTCTTTTTTACCACGACAGGGTTGGTAAGCCAGTCTGGATACCTGACTTCCGTTATCGACCCTACTTTGAGGAGTCTTTCGACTTCCTCGTTGACTGCAGTGGCATGCTCAGGTCCCAGCTTTCGTCTCTTTTGCTTTACGGGTTTGTGAGTCGGGTCGATGTTAAGTTCGTGACATGTTACGCTAATGTCGATTCCGGGAATATCCTCCGCAGCCCAGGCGAACGTACTGAGGTTCTTTTTGAGGCATGCGATGAGCTCTGCTTTTATTGGTTCGCGGAGGTTAGCTCCAATTTCGATGCACCGTTCCGGGAAGGAATCGTCGAGGCAGATCGAGACCACCGGTTCGCAGGTTGGTTCACGCTTCCCTTCAAGGGCCTCAGCTCTTTGGGACTGCCAGAAGGTTTCCGGCGAGTCGTGAATCGTTTGCTTTTTCCGAGAGGTCTCGATTTAGGAATTTTTCCGTTTTAGTTCGGTAGCGAGGTAGATTTGCGCTGCTCCGTGACTACCATGTATTGTTTCGACCCCGAAAGGTGTCGGGAACATGAGGCATAGGTGGAATGTCGATGGGATAGCTCTCATGGAGTTTAGCCAGGGAGTTCCAACTATCGCGTTGTATGATGTTGGACCATCGCTCTAATTTTCGGATCCCCTTCTCCTCTGCTCTTGCTCTCCTTATATACCCGCTCCTAGGTCGGTTTGCCTTAAGATGATGGACCTCGCCTTTGGGCCCAAGCTTATCTCTTCAGGAAATATTCCATTTTCGTCGGTCTTCGTAATTATCCTCGAGTTTTCCGCTATTTTTCGGTGACTTGATGTTTATCCGATGTTCAGGATATCGGACAAACCGTCATGGCCTGATTGGGCCTGAATTCTTAAAATCGTAAGTAACTCCGTAGACTTGTTGAACGTTTTATACGATTTCTCGGAAAGACTATCTTTCTCGTAAAATAAACTGTATAGCTTAATTGATCGATGTTCAAGTTAATCGATCTTTGTTTTATACGATATCTTCTACGAGAAATCCAATCCCTCTAGTTTTTGTCGTAAAACATCAAGGACGATTCCAACCGAATCGCAAGATGTTCATTCTGTAGCCGTGATCGTCCCAAACTCACGAGGATTGATCCAAACAAGCCAAGATGGGATCAGACCGAGCATGATGGGACTGAGACCAGGACGAGGGCCGTCGACCGGTGCCAGGCCGGCTTGCGGAATGCGTGCCGCCGGCGCCAGGCCGGGGTACCGCCGGTGACAGGCCGGCCCGCGTGACGCGTGCCGCCGGCGCCAGGCCGGGGTGCCGCCGGTGCCAGGCCGGCCCGCGGCCCGCGTGACGCGTGCCGCCGGCGCCAGGCCGGCTCGCGTGATGCGTGCCGCCGGCGCCAGGCCGTCTTGCCGTCCGTGGGTTTTCTGTTGTTCGATCTTTCCCCCATTAGTCGTTCGTGCGGGAAATCTTTGAGTTTGGAAGGATCTTTAGCCGTAGATTTCGAGATAACCGTTTTTGACCCCAACAACAGTTTGGCGCTAGAAGGAAGGGGAGTAATCCAACTACGTGATGGTGACGGTGGAAGAGCAAAATTGTTGGGGTCGAAAACAGTTATCTCGAAATCTACGGCTAAGATCATTTCCTGTCCACGGACTTTCCGCAAAAACGATCAACAAAGATTGGATCGGAAAAGAACAGGCGCGACCAAGGTCCCGGGCGCCGGGCGCCGCCTCGCCGGTGCTGGCCCCGGGCGCCGGACGCCGGCTCGCCCGTGCTGGCTCCGGGCGCCGGGCGCCGGCTCGCCCATGCTGGTCCCGGGCGCCGGGAGCCGGCTCGCCCGTGCTGGCCCCGGGCACCGGGCGCCGGCTCGCCCGTGCTGGCCCCAGGTGCCCGGCGCCGTCTCGCCCGTGCTGGCCCCAGGTGCCGGGCGCCGGCTCGCCCGTGCTGGCCCCGGGCGCCAGGCGCCGGCTCGCCCGTGCTGGAACCAGGCGCCGGTCGCTGGCTCGCCCGTGCTGGCCCCGGGCGCCGGCCCGCCCGTGCTGGCCCCGGTCACCGGGCGCCGGCTCGCCCGTGCTGGCCCCGGGCGCCGGCTTGCCCGTGCTTGCCCCGGGAGCCGGCTTGCCCGTGCTTGCCCCGTGCCGATCCCCGGCACTCGCGGAAATCACCCACAAACTCTTGAGCTTCCTTCAAGCTCTCGAACTCGGTGGCGAACGATTCAGCCCTCCGCGCCATCTCAGCAGCAATCGCTCTCCTCCCTCTCCTTTCCGCACCAACAAGGGCCCGAGAATGAAGTTCGGCCTACTTCCGACTTTGTTCCTTAGCCTCTTTTCGGAAACGGAATAGTTCGCGTTCGGCTTCCTCGGCTTTGAAGCGGGAGATCCTCGATCTTCGAAAGCTTTCATCAAGTGCCGTTCCGACCCTCATCCCCTGCATAAACTTAGGATCAGAAAAATATATATCCAACAATGGTAATATATATGATCAAAGTTCAAAGGATAAACCTCGTTGATTCGTTGATTACCCTCGGCAAAAGCTCTCTTCTTCACGTCATCCTCGAGCGATTCATCAGTAGTAAACGCGGAGGGAGACCATCGAAAAAATTGCTAGGCAGGGGAACTCGCTGGTTCCACCCCCTTCTCCCGGAGCAAAGCCAGGGTCTCCTCCTAATGACGAACGATCTTCCGAGGCCGTCTCATATTCGACCTCTTTTCCTTTCCGAGACCTATGTCTCCGCCTCCGAACAGGCAAGACAGCAGTCGGCTCGACGTCGCACGGAACGTCGGAAGGCTGAGAGGCAACTCGGGATCGATGGAGTTCCACCGCATTTCGAATCCGATCGACGGAAAAAGTACTCCAGAAGAATGGCCTTTCCCGGAGAAGGTCTCGTTTGACAAAAATATCGGCATGAGTGTGCACAACAATCTTGTTAACTGCACGATAAACGAAAACTTTATCTTCATGCACGTTCAAAGTACGAAAACAAAAAAAAAGAGAAGAGATTAGTCGTGTTACCGCGATCGAAGTTCCACTCCTGTGGGAATAAGTGAAGGCAGCTTTCCTCCACGGATTCCCCATCTATTCGTACGATGAAGAAGCGATCCAACCATGACTTGGGGTTCGAAGTAGTCCCCTGGATTACGGCCATGTTCTTCCGCGGGATCACGGAATACAAACCTTCAATCGACGTTTGCTTGGTATACCAAAGTCCCTCGAAATCACTAGGAGTAAGGTCCATACCTAACTCGTAACTCGAGTGTTGCACGCCGAGCAAACTCTCCAAAGACGGGACAGTGAGCTGGCTGATTGAAAGTCCGAAAGAATGAAGCGCGCGGACAATGATACCAGGGATCAGGAACCACATGCGGCTGTACGAAAGAAAAGCTTCATAGCAAGTAAAGAAGCCGTGCGGAGGATCCCTTGCGCTCTCGCCAGTGGTCGGAATCCGGAACGTGACCCCACTCGGAACTTGGTAAAAGTTTCGAAGAGTTGTGAGGTACTCGGGAGGGACCATGCTTGGTGAGAAAGGCGCACCCGGCACCCTCTGAGGTTTCCTGGGAATGGGGATATCCCGCGGAGACGGACACGAGCCACATAAATCTTTGTAGTATACCTCACTCGTATCCTCGTCAACTTCTTCTTCGTGTTTCGGCGCAACCACTTCATCGACGGTAGAATCGCCCGAAGATGAGTGAGAAGAAGAATTCCTTTTTGAGGATCTTGATCTTGAAGACATTTTTCTTGAGAGGGAAATTTTAGAAGGTAAAATCCTTGTGATAACGTAAGAATGACTGAAAGTTCTTACTCCATCTTTATAAGGAAAGAAAAATTACTATTCACTCCGACTTTCGGCAAACGATTGCGTCTCTACACCGTCCTATCCAGCTATACCGCAAGCTAGGACCTGTTACCAGAAACCACGGTCCTAGCTAGCTGGGGGGCTAACTGTTGGGATCAAAATTGGTCAAAGACACAATCAATATACGAAAGTCCTTGGAAACAATCAAGCGTCGAATAAAACTAAGGAAAACACTAGTTATTCAACGAAAACGTCGGAAGGGATGATCGCATCGTGGCACCGGACACCAGACGGAGCGGCCACGGCCTAGCCCCGGGCACCGGGCGCCGGCTCGACCGCGCTGGCACCGGGCGCCGGGCGCCGGCTAACCCGTGCTGGCGCCGGGCGCTGGCTCTCCAGTGCTGGCACCGGGCGCCGGCTCGCCCGTGCTAGCACCGGGCACCGGGCGCAGGCTCGTCCGTGCTGGCACCGGGCGCCGGGCGCCGGCTCGCCAGTGCTGGAACCGGGCACCGGGCGCTGGCTCGCCCGTGCTGGCACCGGGCGCCGGGTGCCGGCTCGCCCTTGCTGGCACCGGGCGCCGGGCCCCGGCTCGCCCGTGCTGGCGCCGGGCACCAGGAGCCGGCTCGCCCGTTCTGGCCCCGGGCGCCGGGGTGCCAGCTTGCCCGTGCTGGTCACGGACGCTGGGCGCCGGGCGCCGGGCGCCAGCTCGCCCGTGCTGGTCACGGGCGCCGGGCGCCAGCTCGCCCGTGCTGGTCAAGGGCGCCGGGGCGCCAGCTCGCCCGTGCTGGTCACGGGTGCCGGGCGCCAGCTCTCCCGTGCTCGTCACGGGCGCCGGTCGCCAGCTCCTGCGTGCTGGTCACAGGCGCCGGGTGCCAGCTCCCTCATGCTGGTCATCGGCGCCGGGTGCCAGCTCGCTCGTGCTGGTCACAGGCGCCGGGCGCCAGCACCCATGTCCAAATCCCGGGCGCCCAAGTACGGACCACTCGACAAGTACGATCTTCTTCCCGCAAAACCGTCTCAACAAACGAGTCCAACTATGCACTTTGTATCCTTTCTCGAAGACTCACCGTTCAACTCCTTGGAGACAAGAAACCAAAGCCCGTTTCGTCTTGGTCGAAATAAATCGAGAAAGCTTCGGGAGACCACCTAAGGTTCGGTTGACGAATGGATCCCGATTCATCGTATAAAATGATCACGGTTATTCTAAAAACACCAGTCATCTAAACTATAAGGTGAATTGAGTTTCCTTTGACAAAACAAGTATCATGACAGGCTGGTTTCTCGGAAAAATCGTAAAACGTCCACGATCGAAACAACGGCCCCCGAAGGCCCGAACGTGACCGAATCGGCCCACTTGCAATTTTCCAGGAAACCAAGTCGAGAGGGACATGACGCCCCATGTTTATCTTAACATAAGATAAATGTCAAGTTTCCCGAAGATAAATGTGAAGTTTCTTGAAGATAAATGTCAAGTTTCCCGATAAACATGAAGACTGACGAAAATGGAAGAAGTCCGATTCGCGATAGATTCGGCCCAAAGGAAGAATAGACCGTCTTAAAGAGGAGTATATAAGGAGATCTTGGGGCGAGGTGCAAGAAAAAAACTTTTTCAGAGCAACATAGCACTTAGAGCAACTTAGGCACTTTTTTCCGTTTTTACTAGCGAGCTGCGACTCAACTAGGTTAGAACTTAGGTTGCTAGACTAGCGAACTTGCCGACAGCTCTTGTAGCCAAGGCTCTTACCTGTTGTTCACGCTCAAACGCAGATTCGGAAATAAGATCTTTTGCTCTATCTTTTTTCTTACGATTCTCATTCCGTTTTCTTATTCTCTTTGTCGTACTGATTGTGTCGTGTTTGGCCCAGCAGATAACCGGGACCTTCAGGGAAGGCTAGGTTCACTTGGCTTTCCTGCAAATCAACTTAATTTGACAGTGCGAATTTCGGTTTCCACACTCCCGCATATCGACCGACTTGTCGAAGCAACAGCAGGAAACAAACATTTATCATTTATGGACGCCTTCTCCAGGTACAATCAAATTAAGATGAACCCGGATGGTCTCGAAAAGTCTCTGGTACAAGTCAAAGTTCCGAAAGTGGCTATTGCTGGAGAAACCACGGACGATCCAGGATACCCTCCACAAGGCAACGGACTTCATCGTCATGGAAGAAGAGATGAGAGTCCTATCGCAAAAGCATGGGCCGCAGAAAACGCCCTCAAAGAAGAAACCCTCTCGTAACGACAAGTACGTCCATCACGAAGGGGAAGACGCCCAAGGCGAGCATAATTACGCCATCCACTCGGAGCAAGGCAAAACCTCCGGAAACACCTGGACCAGGAACCAGTACAAGGATAATTCCTACTGCGAGTTCCACGAAACCAGAGGTCACTCCACCGCGAACTGCAAGGTTCTCAGCACCAGGCTCCGCGCAAAGCTCCTCACTGGCGAACTATCAAAGGTCAAAGGTATAAAGGACCTGCTCCTGGAGTCCGACCGCCCAAAAACCAACAAGACTGTCCCCGAGGACCGCGCGCCTGAAAGTCAATCGAGTGAGAAGCGCGGAAGGAGACAGGACGACCAAGGGAACAACAGCAGTCGTCAGAGGGTAAATATGATCATCGGAGGGTCACAGTTCTACCAAGACTCGGTCTCGTCAATCAAAGCCTACGGGCAAAAAGCCGAGACGAGCTCCAACTGGCTTCCCAACCACGCGATTGTTTTCGAGGAACAAGAAACTGTCGGAATCGACAAACCTCATTACGATCCTCTAGTTATCGACCTGGTGATCCAGGATCTCGAAGTTGGCCGCATCCTTGTCGATACAGGAAGTACGGTCAACGTCATCTTCCGAGACACCCTCTATAGGATGAAGATCCCACTCGGGGAAGTCATCCCTGAGCCAACACCCTTGACTGGGTTTGCAGGCTTCACCTTCATTACCCTCGGGAGCATTAAGCTCCCGGTCATGGCTAAGGAAATCATAAAGATCGTCGAGTTCGCAGTAGTCGACAACCCAGCCATCTACAATGCCATCATGGGAACCCCTTGGATCAACTCCATGAAAGCAGTATCGTCCACATATCACCTCGGCATCAAATTTCCGACTCCAACCGGAACCGCAGTAATCTGGGGTAGTCAGAAACAGCTGAGACTCTGCTACCTAGCCGAGTTCAAACTGCGAAAAGATCGGAACGCCCCTGCGGCCAACCCGAAACGAGCAAAGGAAGCACACAACATTCCTGAAAACTCGAAAAAAGATGATCCAGAATCATCCGAACAGGCAACGATTCAAGACAGCGACAAAGTCTCTGAGTCCATCGCCATAAAAGCAGACAACTCGACCCCCGCACAAACCACCGATCCGACTAGAACGATCGGAACGGCGACACACGGGGAGTAAAAACGTCTGCAGCAACAATCAGAACTACGAGATGGCTTGATCCTCGAAAGAGGTACGTAGGCAGCTCTACGAAACCCGGCGAGTTCAGCTATCCCCCTCTCCGAAAAGGGGGGGGGGATTGGGTACGTATACTCCTATACTCCCACAAAAAAGCGAAATATTCGCACATGTATTCAAAATTTTCGAAATTTTTCAATAAAATTATTTCTATCAAACTTTCAAAGCATGCTTAACACAGTAACGCATCAAAACTTCAGAAAAACGAAAATCATATCTTCGGGGAAACGCGAGACGTCGCAATTCCCCAAAGGTATCGAAATCGCATCATCCATCAAAACAGTCCACCTGCGACTTAAAAAGCAAACGCCCGTCGATTGGCCCCGACGGACGAACAGAGAAACGTTTCACGAATACAAACCGTAGTCAGACTTTTTCAAGGTCCTCTTACATCCGACAAGGATATCATAGCACGCTATATAAGAACTCTAAAATTTTGGTTAGCTCTTCCAAACGGAAGTAGCTCGATTCGCACCAAAACAAATCATATAAGCCGATAACAATTCGCGGATTTTAAAACGGTGCAAATCAGGACGAAATCACTAACATGCAAAACGAAAGCCGATAAGTCATCGCATAGCCTTAAAGCTGAGAATAAGCCTAGGTCTTGCCCTAAACCCAGTCTTTCTGGATCTTGACATCTCACAGACATAGTATCGACACCAGATACGAGATCCAAAATCATGTCTCTCATCGCTAACACCTAAAACACTCGCTACAATGTAGTACACGGACCTAGCGACAAAATAAGAGTTAGAATACGAAGTGACTACTCGGATTCTACCCTCTACACTTGACTAAAATATAAATCAAAACACAAGGCAGATTTCTGCAAAATCCACATGATATATATTCAAGCCGCGGAAACGACAGGGATTCGAAGCCACCAACGGCCAGTCCCGAAAAATACAAAGGTTACGCGACCTCCTACGGTCACGGCATATACAAATAAACAGGCCTCACACGGCCACGCAAACAGCTATCAAGATAAAGGAATATAATCCCGACGACAATCCTCAGTAATCATCATCAAGAAATCCGGACAGGGAGATCCCGAACGAAGTGACAGGCTGGTAAACTTCTTCATCCACGCCTTCCGCCTGCTTCGGCCTCCACCGTGTCCTCCGAAACCTCAATTGGGGTCCCAAAGCTTCCTGACCCTTCCCTCAATCGGAGGAACTAAGGATTCAGCGTCAGCGCATAAGACGTTCCATCTCAGCGATCTCAGAGGGGAAGGAGAAGCCCGGGTTCTGCGACTTGTGAAGGTTAGCAACCGATCCCCGGCACTCGCGGAAATCACCCACAAACTCTTGAGCTTCCTTCAAGCTCTCGAACTCGGTGGCGAACGATTCAGCCCTCCGCGCCATCTCAGCAGCAATCGCTCTCCTCCCTCTCCTTTCCACACGAACAAGGGCCCGAGAATGAAGTTCGGCCTGCTTCCGACTTTGTTCCTTAGCCTCTTTTCGGAAACGAAATAGTTCGCGTTCGGCTTCCTCGGCTTTGAAGCGGGAGATCCTCGATCTTCGAAAGCTTTCATCAAGTGCCGTTCCGACCCTCATCCCCTGCATAAACTTAGGATCAGAAAAATATATATCCAACAATGGTAATATATATGATCAAAGTTCAAAGGATAAACCTCGTTGATTCGTTGATTACCCTCGGCAAAAGCTCTCTTCTTCACGTCATCCTCGAGCTACTCATCAGTAGTAAACGCTGGAGGGAGACCATCGAAAAAATTGCTAGGCAGGGGAAACTCGCTGGTTCCACCCCCTTCTCCCGGAGCAAAGCCAGGGTCTCCTCCTAATGACGAACGATCTTCCGAGGCCGTCTCACATTCGACCTCTTTGCCTTTCCGAGACCTATGTCTCCGCCTCCGAACAGGCAAGACAGCAGTCGGCTCGACGTCGCACGGAACATCGGAAGGCTGAGAGGCGACTCGGGATCGATGGAGTTCCACCGCATTTCGAATCCGCTCGACGGAAAAAGTACTCCAGAAGAATGGCCTTTCCCGGAGAAGGTCTCGTTTGCCAAAAATATCGGCATGAGTGTGCGCAACAATCTTGTTAACTGCACGATAAACGAAAACTTTATCTTCATGCACGTTCAAAGTACGAAAACAAAAAAAAAAAAACGAGAAGAGATTAGTCGTGTTACCGCGATCGAAGTTCCACTCCTGAGGGAATAAGTGAAGGCAGCTTTCCTCCACGGATTCCCCATCTATTCGTACGAAGAAGAAGCGATCAAACCATGACTTGGGGTTCGAAGTAGTCCCCTGGATTATGGCCATGTTCTTCCGCGGGATCACGGAATACAAACCTTCAATCGACGTTGGCTTGGTATACCAAAGTCCCTCGAAATCACTAGGAGTAAGGTCCATACCTAACTCGTAACTCGAGTCTAGCACGCCGAGCCAACTCTCCAAAGACGGGACAGTGAGCTGGCTGATTGAAAGTCCGAAAGAACGAAGCGCGCAGACAATGATACCAGGGATCAGGAACCACATGCGGCTGTACGAAAGAAAAGCTTCATAGCAAGTAAAGAAGCCTTGCGGAGGATCCCTTGCGCTCTCGCCAGCGGTCGGAATCCGGAACGTGACCCCACTCGGAACTTGGTAAAATTTTCGAAGAGTTGTGAGGTACTCGGGAGAGACCATGCTTGGTGAGAAAGGCGCACCCGGCACCCTCTGAGGTTTCCTGGGAATGGGGATGTCCCAAGGAGGCGGACACGAGCCACATAAATCTTTGTAGTATACCTCCCTCATATCCTCGTCAACTTCTTCTTTGTGTTTCGGCGCAACCACTTCATCGACGGTAGAATCGCCCGAAGATGAGTGAGAAGAAGAATTCCTTTTAGAGGATCTTGATCTTGACGACATTTTTCTTAAAAGAGAAATTTTAGAAGGTAAAATCCTTGTGATAAAGTAAAAATGACTGAAAGTTCTTACTCCATCTTTATAAGGAAAGAAAAATTACTATTCACTCCGACTTTCGGCAAACGATTGCGTCTCTACACCTTCATATCCAGCTATACTGCCAGCTAGGACCGGTTACCAGAAACCACGGTCCTAGCTAGCTGGGGGGATAACAGTTGGGGTCAAAATCGGTCAAAGACGCAATCAATACCCGAAAGTCCTTGGAAACAATCAAGCGTCAAATAAAACTAAGGAAAAAACTAGTTATTCGACAAAAACGTCGGAAGGGATGATCGCATCGTGGCACCGGACACCAGCAGGAGCAGCCACGGCCTAGCCCCGGGCGCCGGGCGCCGGCTCGACCGCGCTGGCACCGGGTGCCGGGCGCCGGCTAACCTGTGCTGGCTCCGGGCGCCAGCTCGCCCTTGCTGGCACCGGGCGCCGGCTCGCCCGTGCTAGCACCGGGCACCGGGCGCCGGCTCGCCCGTGCTGGCACCGGGTACCGGGCTCCGGCTCGCCCGTGCTGGTCACGGGCACCGGGCGCCAGCTCCCGCGTGCTGGTCACGGGCGCCGGGTGCCAGCGCCCTCATGCTGGTCACCGGCACCGGGTGCCAGCTCGCTCGTGCTGGTCACAGGCGCCGGGCGCCAGCACCCATGTCAAAATCCCGGGCGCACGAGTACGGACCACTCGACAAGTGCGATCTTCTTCCCGCAAAACCGTCTCAACAAACTAGCCCAACTATGCACTTTGTATCCTTTCTCGAAGACTCACCGTTCAACTCCTTGGAGACAAGAAACCCAAGCCCGTTTCGTCTTGGTCGAAATAAATCGGGAAAGCTTCGGGAGACGACCTAAGGTTCGGTTGACGAATGGATCTCGATTCATCGTATAAAACAATCACGGTTATTCTAAAAACACCAGTCATCTAGACTATACGGTGAATTGAGTTTCCTTCGACAAAACAAGTATCTTGACAGGCTGGTTTCTCGGAAAAATCGTAAAACGTCCACGATCGAAACAACGGCCCCCGAAGGCCCGAACGCGACCGAATCGGCCCACTTGCGATTTTCCAGGAAACCAAGTCGAGATGGACATGACGCCCCATGTTTATCTTAACATAAGATAAATGTCAAGTTTCCCGAAGATAAATGTGAAGTTTCTTGAAGATAAATGTTAAGTTTCCCGATAAACTTGAAGACCGACGAAAATGGAAAGAAGCCCGATTCGCGATAGATTCGGCCCAAAGGAAGAATAGACCGTCTTAAAGAGGAGTATATAAGGAGAGCTTGGGGCGAGGTGCAAGAAAAAAACTTTTTCAGAGCAACATAGCACTTAGAGCAACTTAAGCACTTTTCTCCGTTTTCACTAGCAAGCTGCGACTCAACTTGGTTAGAACTTAGGTTGCTAGACTAGCGAACTTGCCGACAGCTCTTGTAGCCAAGGCTCTTACCTGTTGTTCACGCTCAAACGCAGATTCGGAAATAAGATCTTTTGCTCTATCTTTTTTCTTACGATTCTCATTCCGTTTTCTTATTCTCTTTGTCTTACTGATTGTGTCGTGTTGGGCCCAGCAGATAACCGGGACCTTCAGGGAAGGCTAGGTTCACTTGGCTTTCCTCCAAATCAACTTAATTTGACAGTGCGAATTTCGGTTCCCACACTCCCGCATATCGACCGACTTGTCGAAGCAACAGCAGGAAACAAACTTTTATCATTTATGGACGCCTTCTCCGGGTACAATCAAATTAAGATGAACCCGGATGGTCGCGAAAAGACCGCATTCATCACTGACCGTGGGACGTATTGCTACAAAGTAATGCCTTTTGGCCTCAAAAACGCAGGCGCTACTTACCAGTGACTCGTCAACCGAATGTTTTCCGAGCAGCTCGGAAAAACTATGGAGGTATACATCGATGACATGCTCGTAAAATCCCTTGACGAACACGACCACGTTTCCCATCTGGAAGAGTGTTTTGCAAGGTTGAATTTGCACAAAATGAAATTGAATCCGGCTAAATGTAGATTCGCCGTGGCATCGGGAGAATTTCTCGGCTACCTAGTCACGTGTCGCGGAATCGAGGCTAACCCCAAACAGATAATTGCGTTAATAGAAATGGTCTCGCCCAAAACAAAAAGGGAAGTCCAAAGGCTAACAGGGAGGGTCGCCGCCTTAAACCGTTTTATCTCGCGCTCCACGGACAAATGCCTTCCTTTCTACGACACATTGAAAGGGAACAAGAAATTTGAGTGGACAGAGGAATGCGAAAAAGCTTTCCAACAGCTAAAGCATTACCTGGCCACTCCTCACGTCCTTGCGAAACAGGTAGAGGGAGAACCCTTGTTCCTGTACATCGCTGTATCCACAACAGCGGTAAGAGACGTTTTGATTAGAGAAGAACGTGGCGAGCAGAAACCAATCTTCTACATAAGGAAAACGTTGCTAGACGCTGAGACCCGATATCCCCTGATGGAGAAACTAGCATTCGCGGTTGTAACGTCGGCAAGAAAACTCCAGCCGTATTTTCTGTCGCATACCATTGTAATCCTCACCACCTTCCCCTTGCGAACAATTTTGCACAGTCCGAGTCAGTCAGGACGACTCGCAAAATGGGCAATCGAACTAAGTGAGAACGAAGTAGAGTACCGCCCAAGAACCTGTGCAAAGTCTCAAGTATTGGCAGACTTCTTGGTGGAATTGCCCATGGGAGATATGACAAACACGGAACCGAACTCAACTTGGATCCTTCATGTCGACGGATCATTGTCCAAACAAGGGTCCGGGATCGGAATCCGGCTCACGTCTCCGACTGGCAAAATCTTGGAACAGTCGTTCCGATTGGAGTTCCATGTGTCAAACAACGAGGCCGAATATGAGGCACTCGTTGCGGGCTTACGGCTAGCCCAGGGGTTGAAGATCCGCAACATTCACGCTTACTGTAACTCTCAGTTAGTCGCAAATCAGTACAGCGGGATATACGAAGCAAGGGACGAAAAAATGGACGCATATCTTAAACTCATCCAAGATCTCTCCCGAAACTTTGACCACTTCGCCCTCACTAGGATTCCTCGCTCGGAAAACACTCAGGCGGATGCGTTGGCCGCACTCGCGTCAAGTTCTGATCTTGGACTAAGTCGGGTAATTCTCGTTGAGTTCATTGAACATCCAAGCATCAGACCGCCAGTGATCGCCAATCTTATTCGAGCACAAATCGAAAATGCGGAGGAAATATATGACCCAACGGAAGAAAACGTGGATCAGTTGGAATACGGCTGCGACAGCCCTTGGCTGGAACCAATCCGAGCATACATAATCGACGGAACACTTCCCACCGAAAAATGGGCAGCCCGCAAAATCAAGACCCAGGCCGCACGATACGTAACGGTAGAAGGAGAAATCTACAAATGGAGATTCTCCGGCCCACTCACGACCTGCGCTGAAGGCGAAAAAGCGAGAAGAGTAATGGAGGAGGTCCATTCCGGGTCGTGCCGAAACCATTCCGGCGGAAGATCTCTCGCAGTAAAAATAAAACGCCACGGTTATGACTGGCCAACTATGATCAAAGACTGCGACAAGTTCGCTCGAAAGTGCGAAAAATGCCAAAGGCACGCACCGACGATCCATCAGCCCGCGGAAGTCCTCTCGTCCATCTCATCTCCGTATCCCTTTATGCGATGGTCCATGGACATCGTCGGGCCATAGCATAACTAGAAGCAGAAACGTTTTCTCCTGGTCCTAACGGATTTCTTCTCAAAATGGGTGGAAGCAGATTCCTACGCAAGTATCAAAGACGTACAAGTCGAGAACTTCGTATGGAAGATACGACTTACCAAGTCGACTCCCAGATATCCGCAATGCAACGGCCAGGCAGAAACCATCAACAAGACCGTCCTTGACGGACTGAAAAAGCGCTTAGACGCCAAAAAGGAGCGATGGGCAGAGGAGCTTGAAGGAGTCCTTTGGTCGCATCGTACAACCCCGAGACGGGCTACGGGTGAAACCCCATTCGCCCTCGTTTACGGAACGGAATGCATGATCCCCGCGGAAGTAGAGTTCCCCGGAGTACGGAGAAGATTCCTTCCCGAACGAGAAGATTCCTTCCCGAACGAGAAGATTTAAACGACGCTATGATGCTGGACAATCTCGATCTTATCAATGAATGCCGCGACCAGGCGTTCATTCGAATCCAAAATTACCAGCACGCTGCCACAAGGTGCTACAACTCAAACGTACGCCTTCGTAGGTTCAGAGAAGGCGATTTAGTTTTACGCAAAGTCTTCCAAAACACTGCCGAACGAAACACAAGAAAACTGGGAGCAAACTGGGAAGGACCATACAAAGTCATAAAAGTGGTCCGACCAGGTTCGTACTAAATCGCGAACATGCAAGACGTGAAAATCCCAAGAACTTGGAACGCGATGCATCTTAAAAAATACTATCACTAACAACGACGTGGTACAAAGAACTACGAGATGGCTTGATCCCCGAAAAGGGTACGTAGGCAACTCGCCAACCGGCGGGTTCAGATATCCCCCCTGATTAAAAGGGGGGGGGAGTGGGGTGCGTATACTCATATACTCCTACAAATTTCAAAAATTATGAAACTTTCGAAACTCTTTATAGACAACACATTTCGCTAACTACTAAATGGCTACGACAACGGATCTAGTATCCACTAAGCGATTATCACATCCAAAAAACAAATCACGGAAGGCCAACACTTCACGAAGCACAGTGAATGTAGACGTTTCTCCCTGGGTAAAATTTACGCGACCCCTTGGTCCTGCGTCCAAACTGAAACAACAGTTTTCTGGCTGCGAACATTCGCAAAACATCTCCAAGCCCGTAGACGCCAAAAAGGGGCGATGGACAGAGGAGCTCGAAGGAGTCCTTTGGTCGCATCGTACAACCCCGAGACGGGCTACGGGTGAAACCCCATTCGCCCTCATTTACAGAACGGAATGCATGATCCTCGCGGAAGTAGAATTCCCCGGAGTACGGAGAAGATTCTTCCCCGAACGGGAAGATTTAAACGACGGTATGATGCTGGACAATCTCGATCTTATCAATGAACGCCGCGACCAGGCGCTCATTCGAATCCAAAATTAACAGCACGCTACCGCAAAGTACTACAACTCAAACGTACGCCATCGCAGGTTCAGAGAAGGCGATTTAGTCTTACGCAAAGTTTTCCAAAACACTGCCGAACGAAACCCAGGAAAACAGGGAGCAAACTGGGAAGGACCATACAAAGTCATAAAAGTGGTCCGACCAGGTTCGTACCAAATCGCGAACATGCAAGACGTTAAAATCTCAAGAACTTGGAACGAGATGCATCTTACAAAATACTATCACTAACAATGACGTGATACAAAGAACTACGAGATGGCTTGATTTCGAAAAGGGTACGTAGGCAACTCGCTAACCGGCGGGTTCAGCTATCCCCCCCGATTAAAAAGGGGGCGAGTGGGGCGCGTATACTCGTATACTCCCACAAATTTCAAAAATTCTGAAAGTTTTGAAACTCTTTATAGACAACACATTTCGCCAACTACTAAACGGCAACTGACAACGGATCTAGTATCCACTAAGCGATTATCACATCCAAAAAACAAGTCCCGGAAGGCCAACACTTCACGAAGCAAAGTGAATGTAGACATTTCTCCCTGGGTCAAATTTACGCGACCCCTTGGTCCCCCGTCCAAACGGAAACAACAGTTTTCTGGCTGCGAACATTCGCAAAAACATCCCTTAGCCCGCAAGCGTTTCAACCACGAAATGCGGCACAAGGAAAAATCGACCTTCAGCACTGCGAGACGTCGCTAACGCTTGAAGGACATTCTTTTCCGCAAAACGTTCCAGACGAAATCTTCGTCTCTAGAACTTAAAACATACAAACGCACCTCAAAACGGTATCATTTCGTTGTTGCGGATCACAACAAACGAACTCTAACGTCCTAAACAGACAATAAGGTAGGCTCTCTTACATCCGACAAGGATAACATAGCGCGCTATACAAGAAGTCCAAAATTTTGGATAGCTCTTCCAAACGGAAGTAGCTCGATTCGCACCTAAACAAATCGTATAAGCCCATAACAATTCGCGGATTTTAAAACGGTACGAGTCAGGTTAAAATCGCAAACAGGCAAAACGAAAGCCGACTTGTCATCGCAAAGCCTCAGTCCGAGAGTAAACCTAGGTCTTGCCCTAAACCCAGCCACGCTGGATCTTGACATCTCATAGGCATAGTATCGGTACCCGATACGAGATCCCAAAACTTGTCTCTTCACTTAAGTCTATTCGTTTTACGAACCTTCGCGTAAATCAGTAAACCGCGAAAAATCTCGCTTTGTACAATTGATGGATACGGTGATCATCTAAGAGGCAGGAATGAGACGACAACTCACACCCTGTCCCTCTAACTTCGATAAACAGAAGTTCACTTAAAACGTCATAAAACCCGAAATATTATTGATTGAGCCGCGAGTTCAACAAACGCCCTAAAAAGAGCAGGGATTCATAGCCACCAACGGCCAGTCCCGAAAAAATACATCATCGCCTCATAGCAGCCGCAACACAAGCAAAATAAAGATCCCTCAAGGGATTGGTAAACCTAGACGCTCATCAGAGCATCACCTTCATCCTCAAACTCACCCGCAGCGGGAACGGCCTCGCCATCAACTCCCACGGTCGCACCTCCAGTGCCTGCCTCATATGCGCCAGCCTCACGATCCTCTGCTGCATGGACCTGATTCTCCGAGCCCTCCGAATCAGGTACAAGGGTGCACTCGGACTTCAGACCAGCGAGAATCGAGTCAAATTTCCCATCAGAAGCCGCCAACTCTTCTTTGCAAGACAACAACCTGGCTTCCTCGGAATCCAGAGTTAGGGCCTCGTTGCCCCTAAACAGCTGAAGCTCACCCAAGCTCCCTTTGATTCCCGCCAAAGCCAAGTCCCTGTTACGGACAGCTATCAGAGATTCGAACAAACTGGCCATCCTCGTCAAACGAGCAAAGAAGTCGTCGGGGGGGGGATCAGCGGTCTCTGCCGACTTGTCTCTTCGTAATTCTGGATCGTCTGTTGGAGACGACAGACTTCCGAGGATTTTTTTTTTCTTCTCCTTCTTCACTTTGAGCAACGAACTCGCGGTCTTCCCGAGGTCGCGTTCGAGGTCGCCGATTCAAACTACAAGCTGAGACGTCTGGGCAGCATGGGTGCTTTCGATGGTCTGCAATGCAGCCTCGGCACGCTTCAACGCTTCCTGCGACGACTCCAACTCCTTCGACAAACGCGCAACCTCCGATCCGCATTCACCAAGCATCCCATCGATCAGCAACACAAACTGTCCGCAAAAGAAATGGTAAGGATCATCGCAAAAAGAAAGAAAAGAAGAATTACGGATAAATCAAAATCAAAACCTTGGAAAGATGTTGCGACAACAGTCCTGAAGGCTCGCCCGCTCCGCTCTTAGCGCACCTCTTTCTCTTCGTCGCCCCGGTTGCGGCACCGGCCCTCGAACGCCCCTTGGGCAATAGTGCGGCACTGGGTTCTGGGAGTCCCAAAACGATCTTCGAAGCCGGAGGTGTGGACTCGACCACGTCCTCCCAACCAGAAATTATGATCTAAGCAGTAGAGGAGCCTGAGGGACGATCCTGAACGTCGGGAATCTGCTCGGGGACGACTACCATTCCCGCGGGCAAGGGAGCATCGGATGGAACCTCAGAACAAGGGATTGGGGACGAAGGCACAGGCGGAGAAGGAGCGCTAGGCGCTTCGGTTCTCACTCAGTTCGAGCCTTTCGCAGCGCTTCGCCGCGACAGTCTTTCCTTGAAAGAGTCAAACCCAGTAATGAGAGATGGAGTGGCTTCGTGAACAGCTAAAACCGGCGGTGCCTGACTGGCCTCACCCATCTCGACGTCGGAATCTTTTTTTTCAACTTGAGAAGAAGACATCTTCTTTGAGAGAGCAAAAGAGGAAGAAGTTGAGAAAAGGAGGAGTGTGTGAAGAATGAGGAGTGATGAGCTACTACTTATAAAGAATATGGGGATTTTTGCAATAAAATACTCTTAGCCAAAAATTTCGATTTTCAAACTTAAGTCACTCACCCGCAAAATCGTCTCTGAGTCTTACGGGCTGGGGGGCTAACTGTTGGGGTCGAAAACGGTTATCTCGAAATCAACGGCTAAGATCATTTCCTGTCTACGGACTTTCCGCAAAAAGGATCAACAAAGGTTGGATCGGAAAAGAACAGGCATGATCAAGGTCCCGGGCGCCGGCTCGCCCGTGCTGGCACCAGGCGCCGGCCACAGGGTTCCGGCTCGCACGTGCTGGCACCGGGCACCGGGCACCGGGCGCCAGCTCGCCCGTGCTGGCCCTGGGTGCCGCTCGCCCGTTCTTGCCCTGAGCGCCGGGCGCCAACTCGCCCGGGCGCCGGGCACCGGGCGCCGGCTCGCCTGTGCTGGCCCCGGGCGCCAGGCGCCAGCTCGTCCGGGCGCCGGGTGCCAGCTCGTCCGGGCGCCGGGCGCCAACTCGACCGTGCTGGCCCCGGGCGCCGGGCACCAGCTTGTCCGGTCGCCAGGCACCAGCTCGCCCGTGCTGGCCCCGGGCGCCGGGCGCCAGCTCGCCCATGCTGGCCCCGGACGCCAGTACATCCAGACAGTTCCCAGCCCGTCCGATTTAGATCAACACTTATTAAATGAATCCATCAGCTCTCGCATTATCTAGACCATCTATTACTTAGATGCTAAATGGTGTTGCCGTCGGCTACTCTGCCGATGGTGTCGCTCGATAGTTCGATAGGAATATCGGCCGATACACCTCTAGCTGCGTCGATCGATTACTCTATAGGAGTATCAATCGATACTGCTCTAAGCAAGCTTTATGCGCGAGTTGATACAATGCTCACCATGATCTTAGATCAGCTTTCGCATATCTCAAGAGGGTCATAGCATGTTTAGGATGTTGTCAGGTATTGCATGTAATGAACAATGCAATCCAAGTTCATGTTCTAGGTAGCTAAGCTAGAAAAAGCATTAGTGAACAATCCTAACAATAAATATCACAACTATAGCAATTATAGGCTGGGGCTAATCCCTCATATCCTATTTAAACCCTAAATCTAACAAATGAATCTACTCAGACATGACTATGTAGTTCATAGCAACAAGGTAATAATAGAAGTTCATAGACCTATTAGAGGGTGAACACTTAGGTTCCAATCACAAATATCTTTGGATCTCTCCTCTAGGTCTAGAATTCTATAACCTTTGTTAACAATTAAAGAACTGAATAGAACTTTATTGAGAACTTGCAAAGTAATGAAAACAGTAAAAGAAAATGAGTAGAAGAAGAAGAAAGTCTTTTAGAAGTTAAACAACTCTTGAAAACTCTTAAAAACTATATCTTTGCCAAAACACTTAGGCACATATAAATATGAGTTTATTAGGTTAAAAAACTCGTCAGGGGCATTCTTGTAAAATGTGATATCTTGAGCTTCAAGTTCGGCCAGGTCCAACTTGTCTTTCAGCCGCCTCAGTATCGATCGATAGTACAGGGTGTACATCGATCGATTATGGTCTCGATGTATCGTTCTTCGGCTAATGTGTGTCGATCGATTGCACAGAGTGTGCATTGATCGATGTGTAACTCTGGTGTCGACCTCTGGTCTTGATCTCGGATGAACTCTTCTTTAAGCTCCAAAAAGGCACCTAAAACATCACTTTTCTCCAAAATGCTTCTGAACCTGAAAACATACCTAATAGACTCCAAAACATAGATAATAGTAGTAAAAACACTCATATACCATGGGTAAAATCGGGTAAAATCCCTGGTATATCAACTCCCCCAGACTTAACCTTTTCCTTGTCCTCAAGCAAACACACAGGCAGTCTTTATGAAAGAGGTTTTGAAAAGCAGGGACTAAATCAAATTCAAACTTAAAATCATAACCTCTACTTTGTTGCAAACCACATCTAAGAGTCTGTCGATCACAGAAGCACATTATGCAATATCCTAATTGAACAACCTTGATCATCTAGCCAACAACTTAGCAATCATGTCTGACTAACCCCTCTACTGATTTCATTTCTGTACATAAAAATAAAAGTGCAGGCTTTACCTTGGGAGTATTGATCACAGGATGCAAGGTTGCTCAACAAGTATCTGGACCTGCAAGTAAAAATTAGTTCCTATCCTCTCTCTCTACTATTTCTCTCCTAGTCAAGTCTGCTTTCATTTGCAAGACATTGACCAAGATTGGACAGGCTTCCATGAATCAAGCCTTAATGGTTGCAGCCACCAAGTCCTGTTCACTTCTTTTTGACCTATATCCTAGGATTCATTGCGAAGCAAGTCTTGAAGGGGGTAACCACCAAGCCCTGTTCGAACCCTTTACCTATAGAATTCTTATGAATCAAGTCATGAGGGGGGTAACCGCCAAGCCCTGTTTGAATTCATTCCTAGTTAATAACTAATCCTAGAACATAAATTTAAGATAATTTTCGATTTTTTTTTTATTGAACTGAATAAAAATTAAATCTAATTTCAAAAATGAGAGAGAGAGGGTGATAAAACTATCTACACAAGGCTTTTACCTTCCAGACTTGTTTGAAGCATCCGATCCCATGTATACCAAGCCCCAAGACAAGCAAAGAATTGTCAGGTTAGGTTGGAAATCAGCTTTGGTTGTCATAGCTGATAGGTGATCAACTTTAGCATCTATAGTACATTCTGCATCAACAAATTTAAGAATGGTGCCTAAAAGATTGGTTAGATAAAAAGTGAAATTTAATTTAGCATTATCCCTTTCTTGACTCAATAAAAACCATTTTGAAAACATTTTTGGATGAAATCAAAAGGTAAACAGCATCAGTAAACATCCCCCCAGACTTAAATCATACATTGTCCCCAGTGTATAACCAGTCCAGTGAAGGCATAGGTAATAATAAAGTACACTGATATCGAAACGTTTAGAACGATATACCTGAACGCGATGCGTATCGATCGATGTTGAGTCGCATTCGTCGATCGCTTCTCTGTGGTTCATGTCGATCGATATCGACAGTGTCATGTCGGTCGGTTTCAGTGGCAATCGTCTGCAAAGAAAAACAAATACGAAAAATAAAATCCTAAAGATAAAAATAAAATGAAAAACTACCTAACAGTGGGTTGCCTCCCACTCAGCGCTTTGATTATAGTCATCTAGCTTGACTTTGGATGGAATGAGCTACTGAGATGAAGTCCAGGTACTTGTTGAGAAACAAGTATCCTCTGTATTTTTCTTCTCAACGAACCATGCGTCAAATAGGCTTCTTGTGGCTTCATATTCTATGGTTCGTTTCTTCTTTAACTCAATCAGCTCATCAGTGATCCTTTGAATCCTTTCTTCATGACTTTCAATGCTGAACTCGTGCCATCCTAACTTTCTGTAGGCATGTTCTGAAAGATCACTAAGCTCTGCATGCATTGAATCAAGGCGTTGGATCATCTTGTCATGGATGGAGCTGGTATCGATCGATTCCTTGGTTGAAATATTGGTCAATGGCTGTTGAAGTCCATCGATCGATGCGCTGGTTACTCGGTCGATCGATTCTAAGGGCGCAGGTCTGCTTGCAAGCTGTCTCTGAATAGCTTTAATTTATTTCTGCATCCCTTCTATGCTAGATTCCATGCTTCCAACCTAGTTAACAAGCGGGAAATACGTTTGGTCTAGACGTCTATCTTGTGAATCATCCACGCTTGTTATTTCTGCGTAGACATCATCAGCTAATTTATCCAAATCGGCTCTGGTACAGATCTCTGAAGTCTGTATATCGATCGATGCAATAGGTTGCTTATCGGTCGATTTTCGCTTCTGCAGATTCTCGTGATGCTTCTCTGCAAAGAGCTTCATCTGGCCGTCGATTTCAGTCAATCGCCTATCGATCGATGTGAGGTTGAGCTCGTAGATCGATGCAATCGATGCAGCGTGATAATCAAGTTGACGTTGGAACTTCTCAGCCTCCTGCTGCGTAGTATCTATGCGTAGTGCGAGTTCCTCCACTTCTTTGTCTACTAAGAAGTGTATATCAGCAATTTTCCTCTCAACTGCTTTCAGACGAGTCAATCCTCCAAAAGGATTGCAAGGTGCAGCGTGGTTCATATCTGCATGTGCTTCATTGATAAGGCGGATAGATCTCTTCATCTCTTCTGTGCAGATTCGTAGATCTGCTAGGTTGTGAAAGATACCCTCACAGGTTGTGGTTTGTTTGATGCTGAGACGAGCTTCTGCTTTCTTCAATTCTTTCCAGACATCTCCAAGAGACTCATCAACCTCATGTTTTGAGTAAGTGGTCGATGGTGTGGGCTCCATATCGATCGATGTGGATGTTACTCCGTCGATCGATATTGATCTTTTCTGGCTATGGTTCTGTGCGTTACGAAGATCTTCAAGTTCTAGCTCAAGACGTTTAACCTTCTTGAGTAATCCTTGGTCTGCACTGAACATCCAGTTCATATCACTGCGAAGCTTGTCTGTGGCCTCTTCCAAACTCTTTTCCATGGAGAGCTTTTCCCATTTGCGTTTTCCAAGTAAACCAGTGAACATCTCGTTGATCTCGTCCTTGTTGTAGGTTTCTTGCACCAATTCTCTTCTTGTAAATGAACTAGCGTGCTCTGGTAGACAGATGTAGGAGCGCTCGTCCATTGAAGTTCTTTGGAGCAGTTTCTTAATGTCGTCTTTAGAAATTCTGATTACGTCACCATCTATTCCTCTAGCAAAACCATTCTCTTCTCTGTAGACCCCATACTCATCTCTCTTTCCGAATTTGGGACACTTATCGATCGATGCAACACACTCTGCATCGATTGATTTTTGTTGAAGATATGGATCCTTCCTGTTGAGATGGTTATCATCAACTTCCTTTGGCTCGGTTGTTGTGTCTGCCTCCTAGTGCTGATAATGGTGGTCTGGTCTGTAGCGTTGTTGCTGGAATAGGTTGTGGGATCCATTGGCTAACTGTAGGACGTCTGGAATGTCTTCTTTGGATATGTGGAGTGTTCGTCCATCCATTGAGCGTGCAAAGCCTTGTGAATCTCTGAAAATACCAAACTCATCCGGGATTAGATTACCGAAATTAAGTACATTTGAATTTGTTATCTAGGATGGTTGGGTGTATGTATCGGTCGATGGCACTGGTTCTGAATCGGTCGATGGTTGTTCAGGCCTATCGGTCGATCGATGAGACTTCTTCGGGTTGGGTGATGTGTGTTGGTGTGGCGGTCTCGACCGCGAAGCTTTCGTACTGGTAGTCGCTTGCCCAGCTCCCGATTGAGTAGTCTCCGTCTTGCTTGTTGTTGACTGTGTTGTCGAATGATGCGAGGCAAGTAGTATCGATCGATGGGGAGAAGGCCCTGTCGATCGATGTTGCGATTCTGAGGTTGTGGTGGAGAAGTCGATCTTCATCTTCTCGAAGGTTTTGACATTCTATAGCTCTCTCCTCCTCGTAATCATCAGTATACTCCTCAATATGAGTAGTATTTGCAGCATATGGTGGGATGTAGTAGTCATTCTCCCACGTGTTTACTTCGAAATCACCTTCTGGAAACTCCTCCTCGATCTGATTGAATAGTGAATCGATCGATGACCATGTGTGGCTGTCGATCGATGTCGGTTCACCAGAGATGATCGATGAGACAGTGCTTCTATCGATCGATTCTGCGGTCTCTGTCTCGTATTCGCCTTGTGAGTCGTATTCATCTCCACAATAGCAAACAGCTACAAGGTCTGAGCCGTCTTGGATCTTCTTAGGGACCTTGATGACTCGTACTGGATCATAGTAGACCGTATGGTTGATCAGGGTTAGGCACAGTTTTTTTGTCTGAAGGTTGCAGACTGCTCCAACTGTGGCTAGGAAGGCTCTTCCAAGTAGCAAAGAAGTAGGTAGGGTTATCTTGACGTCCAAGACATGGAAGTCTACTGGAATTAGGGCTTCTCCTATGGTGACCTCAAGGTTTCTCACAATTCCTCTAGAGTTCTGCTGAGAACAATCCACAAAGATGAACGATTCTTCAGTAGGCTCTATCTTCAGACCTAGATGGTCTGCTATCACCTTGGGTAAGATGCTAACTCCAGATCCTGTGTCACATAGGGCACGTGGGAAGTTGATCCCCTGTACTGAACAAGGAACAACAAACTTTCCTGGATCACCCTTCTTCTCTAGTTTGCTTCAATCTTTATGTCTCTCCTCCTTGTGTTTTGAAAAGATTACTTGAGGACAAGTAAAGGTCTAGTGTGGGGGAGTTGATAGCTTGCATATTTACATGTTTTTAGCATCCATATCTTATGCATTTTGATCATATAAGTTAGGCATTAGGCATGTTTAGGTCCATTTTGCATTCATTTGTCCTTATCAGGTGTTGGAGTATGCTTTGGTGTGATTTGAGGTGTTTGGAAGACTTATGGCCCCAAAAGAGATGAAGTATCATGTTTGGCCATGAAAAGAGAAGTCAAACCATGATCTGGTCAAGACAAAGATGAGCATGGGCAGAGGTCTTAGAGATGTCTCCTGCTGCAAAGATTTTGTGGAGACACAGAAAATTGAGTTAGCTTTCCAATGGAAGTGGTTTCAAGTCATTTGGACCTGTATTGGAGAAGTTATGATCAATTCACTTGAAGCATGTCAGGATGGCCGGGTAGACAGGTCCGGGTAGAGACAGCAGGCCGGGAAAAGGACAGACGGATGGAAGTGGTCCAGTCCGGGATGACTGAGCCTGGGACAGGGACCCGGTCGGTTGGCTTGTGCTGGAGGTGACCAGACCGGGTAGACAGGTCCGGGTTGGTGAAGCCGGATGGGAAGAGACGGGACAAGCCGTCCGGACGGCCGGGGAGGAAGAGCCGGGGAACAGCACCCGGACGGGCTGGACAGAGGCCAGAACTGGACAGGCCGGGGTGGCCAGACCGGGTTGGATGGCTTGGAGTCTCCCCTGACCGAATTTCCAAGCTCCATTCTCATTGGTTGAGACCAATCTTGCTTAAGGACTTTTTAGTAATCTTGTTTTATGTTTCTTAGGGCTTTCATGCCTCCTTTAAATACTCTTGTAATCTCATTAAGAAAAAGAACTTCTTTTCTCTCAAAAACATAATAAGAACTTGAAGAAAGTTTGGATCTTTGATCCTTTTATCTCATTTCTTTTGTGCTTAATAGATTATCTTATTCTCTAATCATGTTTAGCCTTGAATCATCATTGATTTTGAGGTTTTCCATGGGTATTAGTGAGTAGATCTATCTAGGGTTCATGGGCTAGGGAGACTAAGGGTGATTAAGTGTAGATCCAAGGTGCTTAGTGTTAGATCTATCATCTCCTTGCATTGATTTGGTGTTCTTAAAGCTATATTTGGGTTGGCCTCTCAAGCATAGAGCTATAGGCATTTCATGCCCGGAAGGTGTTCTATGAAATGCCCGAACCAACTCATCTATGCTTTTAGCTTGCTTTGCCTAAGGGATTAGTTGTCAAAGGAGCTAGGATTGCTATTAGACTCATTCTCCATGTTTGCTTTGATCATTACAGCCAAAGGGATTTGGTGTACTTGGGTGATCCTTGCAAAAGAGCATTCATCTAGGGATAGAGCTTGCTTAGTTTTGTTGTCTAGGCATAAGGAATTAGATTGATTGAAAAGTTAGAATTTTGGATTGAACCTTGATCACCCAAAGTCAATTCCCTTGTCCCAAGAATCCCCTTGCCTCATTGAGAAAGAAAGTTCATATCTTTTATTGCATTTTTAATATTGTCTTAGTTTCATAATCATCCTCTGATCTTGATAGACTTAGATTAAGCATGAACTTGCATTCCCTTTGCATTAGAATCTCTTAGAATTGGATTGACATCTTGTATTCTACAACATTTGATTAGGACTTGAAAAGGACTGTCATCAAATTGGCGCCGTTGCCAAGTTCTAAGTTGATTTTGACATTGGGATTTAGTTATTTGCTTGAGACTAAGTCATTTTTATTTTTATTGTATCTTGTGATATTGGTTCTTGCCTCTTCTATCTTTGACTTTCAGGTGTATGATCACAAGAAGCAGAAGGGTATCCAACTTGGTTCCTACTGTTGAAGAGATTGCTGCATTTGAGAGGGAGATAGCTAGACAAAGAAGAGAAGTAGAGCAACAGGCTCATCTTCATAGGTTGGGGTTTGAGATGGAGAATCTGCCTCAAGATGGTGATGTTCTAGGGGTCAATGGTCCAAGAGCTGACAATCCAAGACCACCACACCAGCCACATCACCAACCACACCAAGCTAGAGCCATTGGAGCCTATGATCAACCTCACATTCATGGTCATAGGTTGGGGATAAGGGCACCAGCTGTGGAGAACAACAACTTTGAGATCAAATCAGGGCTGCTGCATTTGATTGAGAACAACAAGTTTCATGGCCTTGCTGTGGAGGATCCCCTTGATCACTTGGACACATTTGATAGCTACTGTAGCTTGTCCAAGATTAATGGAGTCTCTGAAGATGCTTTCAAGCTGAGGTTGTTTCCCTTCTCTCTGGGAGACAAGGCACATCTATGGGAGAAGGCTCTTCCAAGTGACTCTATCACAACTTGGAATGAGTGCAAGAAGGCATTCCTAGAGAAATTCTTCTCTACCTCAAGAACAGCCAAGATCAGAAATGAGATCTCTAGCTTTCAGCAGAAGAACCTTGAGAGCTTTAGTGAAGCATGGGAGAGGTTCAAGGGCTATTGGTCTCAATGCCCACATCACGGCTTCACCAAGGAGAGTTTGCTTAGTACCTTCTACAGAGGTGCTCTACCAGAGTTCAGGAGCAGATTGGACACAGCCAGCAATGGGTTCTTCTTGGGCAGAACTGAGCAGGATGCTGAGGAGCTAGTGGAGAACATGGCCAGGAGTGACTCAGTCTACAGTGAGGAGCATGATAGAGCAAACAGAAGAACTGATGAAGATGATCCGCACACAAGAAAGGCCCTCAAATCTCTCCAAGAAAAGTTGGACAAGCTTCTTGTAGAAAAGGCTAAGCAAGAGCAGCTTAACTCCATTGGGAACCAGCAACAGAAACAGCCTGCTAGGACTACTGAAGTTCATGGTGTAGAAGGTCAAGAGGAGCTGTGCTTCATCAATTCTAATGGCACATGGTATAGGAAAGAGCCCAACTTCCAATACCAAAACAACTACCAGCAAAGACCTTACTACAACAATCAACAAGGAGGGTACCAAGCAAACCAGCCTACTCAGCCACAAGTAAGCTCTTCTCCAGCTCAGGCTCCAAGTTCAAATTTGGAGTCCATGTTCAAGCAACTCTTAGAAGCTCAAGAAAGAAATGCTAAGACCATTGGTGATGAGTTCAAGAACATCCATGCTAAGATTGATGGCACCTATTCTGACCTCAACAACAAGTACATGCAACTTGCCTCTCACCTCAAAGCTTTGGAGAGCCAAGTTGCATCCATGTCTTCATCCTCCAAGAATCCAATGGGATCTCTACCAGGGAAACCAGAGAAGAACCCTAAGGAGACTTGCAATGTCATCCTCTCAACTTCTTCAAGGATTGCATTGAGTGATCATAAGAATGATGTTGATGAGATTGAGAGGCTAGTGCTTGGAAATCAGATTGAACATGATAAGAGACTGGTTGTGGCCACAGCTGAAGCTAGAGTTGTGAAGAGAGCTGATAAGAAGGTTCAAGGAAAGATTGATGAACCTAAGGTTGAGACACAAGTTGAGAAGAGTGCTAACCCCAAGCTGAAAGAAGTGAAGGAAGAAGACAATGAGTTTGAGCTATCACCCTATGATAAGCTCCCTTACCCTCAAAGGTTCCTCACCAAAGCTCAGAAAAAAGTGGTCTCCAAATTCAGAAAAGACCTCAGTGATATTGGAGTCAAGCTTCCAGAGATCAGCAATATGCATGCTGCTCATGTCCAAATGATGCTCATAAAGGACATTCTCACCCACCAAGCTGAAGTGGCTGAACTTTTGGACATCTCACTTCTGAAGATTGATCCACCAATCCCTCCCAAGTCCCTCCCTAAGCTTGAATCTCAAGGGAAGTTCACATTGTCTTGCTCTCTTGGTAAACTAACTATGGATGATGCTCTTGTTGATAGTGGAGCTAGTGTGAATGTCATCTCCTTGGATATGGTGCAGAGTATTGGGATTGAAAGCATGGAAACAGATACTCTTCCTCTCACCTTTGGGGATTCCTCTTCTACAACCCCACTTGGCATAATCAAGGACTTTCCCTTGAAGATTGGATCCTGCACCATCCCTATTGACCTCACTGTTTTGAAGATGGAATCTGAAGAGAGAGTCCCTTTGATCCTTGGCACTCCTTTCCTCACAACAGTTGGAGCTTGCATTGACTTTCCCAACAAGAAAGTCACCCTCATGCATGTCAACAAAGCTGTCTCTTATCCTCTCCAACCTCCAATGGAATCAGACTATTGTGGGACAATCACTTGTGATGCACAAGCTGTTGAGAAGCCCCAAGATGAAGAGGTTGTTGGTAAGAAAGAAGGTCTTGATGGGGAGTGTTTTAAGGAGTTGTGTGTTGAGCACTTGGAAAGTGCTAAAAGAGAGGGGATGGGTGGAGCCTCAAAGGCCACTCATGGCAAGAAGAAGATAGTGAAAGAACCTCATCCTCCACCTCTTGATTTGCTTTCACACACTCTCACTCTCCATCCAAAGAAGCTCAGAGATGGTGCCATTGAGTACAAGATCAAGCATAAGGGCAGGTCCACACCATTCTCAAGTGCTAGAGCCATCATCACTCCTCAGCTCCAAGATGACCGAATCAAGCTTCAAGAGCTTCTCTCTCAGGTCCTCACCATCACACTTGAAGGTGGGAAGGATCCTCCTTCTCACTAGTTCAAGAGACAAGGTAGTCAAGCTAAGTGACTCAAAACAAGCTCACTTGGGAGGAAGTCCCATGGTTATCCTTATATATAGCCAAGCACTAGAGGAGAGAAGAATGGTGGTGAACTACTTGGGCCACATGATTGCCATGTAGCAGCCTCCTCTAGTTGCTATGAACCAAGCCAACTTCTAGTCATGACGCAAGCACCATGCCCAAATCTCCTCATGTGGTATCACTCCAACCCTTCTTGTATATACATATGTTTTTGTCTTGTTGGGGTATCTCTTTCTCTCTTACTCACACAGAGACTGTGTGATTTAAGTGTGGGGGAGGTACCAAGTATTTGATCATGTTTGCTTTGTGATTTTGAGTCTCATGCATTGCATTGTACTTTCATAAGTGCATAGAAAACCCAAAAAAATTTTAAATTTTTGAATCATGTAGATTGCATCACTTGCATCCTTAAGATTGAGTCTAGAGCATATAGGTTGCATTCACTTGCACATGGAGCATTGCTTAGTAAAGAACACTTGTTTGCACTGAATTTGGCACCTAGTTAAACATATCAAGTAGCTTAAGCATCTTTTGAAAGTCTTGCATGCTTTGAGCCTTGAAAGCTCTTCTTGAAACTTGCTTGCTTGCTTGATATTGGCATTGTTCTTAAGACCAGCTCCATCCTGAACTTAGACTTGAATGAACTTAATTTCTCTTGCATATGGGCATTTGCATACTTGATCATGGGTCTCATACACATTTGGGTTATCTTTCCCCATTATACCACCCTTTGTTAACCCAAATGGCACTCCCTTACCCTTGAACCCTATCCATTCTTTGAAGCCTACATTGATTTGCTTGAGTGAGGCCTCTTTTGATAGCTTGTCATGTGCAAAATCTTGAGAGTATTGGGAGCGACATGGATTTGTTCTCATCTCTTGCTAGCATAGGGTCCTCATTTGAGCTAGCTTTTAGGATGGTGAGTGGGATTTTTGTTCCTTAATGGTCTAAATTTTGGGTTTGGAATGTAACAATGTTGAGATTGATGAGCAAATGAGTATCATAAGAAAGAAGAACCCTAGGGACCTAAAATAAAAAGATAAGAAGCTCTTAGCTACTGTTTTTGACCTTCCCCCTTCATATTAAAAAAAAAAAAAAAAAAAAGAAAAAGAAAAGAAAAAGAAAAATAAAGATTCAATAAGATAGTGGGGAAGGGAAAACCAAAAGAGTTAGAGCTTAGAAAAATGAATAGGGGTCCTTAGTGGTTGAATCATGAGAAAGAGAATTGTTCATTGGGTGAGTGATGTGAGAATATTTTTCATTTTGGGTTATGGGATGAATAAAAGGGGTGTAGATCTTGTAATCACTTAGGAATTGGGTAGAATGATGAGGATGGATCCATGTATGCATGAATTGCTCCTAGTCTTAGATAAATTTTGCATAATGATCAAGTTCCTTGATTTTGAGTAATTGCCACCTTGAAATGATACATTGAACCCCCATTATCATCCATATTAGACCATTTGATCACCTAGCCAAATGATTGAGATCATGTGCCCATATGTGAGACTTCACCTTGTGTGTGTGTGTGAATCAATGTGAGGGCTGGTTAAGAGAACTTGTTGGTTAATAAGCATTGCATCTTGTGTAGAGGCATAAGAGTCATTGATAGGCCTTGTGAAGCTAGAGCATAATAAGAAAGTTTTGCTCATGCTATTTGCTATGTTTCTTTAGGATGTCAAATTGAGTGCTATGAGTGTTTCTTTTGGCTTTGCTTCAATCTTTATGTCTCTCCTCCTTGTGTTTTGAAAAGATTACTTGAGGACAAGTAAAGGTCTAGTGTGGGGGAGTTGATAGCTTGCATATTTACATGTTTTTAGCATCCATATCTTATGCATTTTGATCATATAAGTTAGGCATTAGGCATGTTTAGGTCCATTTTGCATTCATTTGTCCTTATCAGGTGTTGGAGTATGCTTTGGTGTGATTTGAGGTGTTTGGAAGACTTATGGCCCCAAAAGAGATGAAGTATCATGTTTGGCCATGAAAAGAGAAGTCAAACCATGATCTGGTCAAGACAAAGATGAGCATGGGCAGAGGTCTTAGAGATGTCTCCTGCTGCAAAGATTTTGTGGAGACACAGAAAATTGAGTTAGCTTTCCAATGGAAGTGGTTTCAAGTCATTTGGACCTGTATTGGAGAAGTTATGATCAATTCACTTGAAGCATGTCAGGATGGCCGGGTAGACAGGTCCGGGTAGAGACAGCAGGCCGGGAAAAGGACAGACGGATGGAAGTGGTCCAGTCCGGGATGACTGAGCCTGGGACAGGTACCCGGTCGGTTGGCTTGTGCTGGAGGTGACCAGACCGGGTAGACAGGTCCGGGTTGGTGAAGCCGGATGGGAAGAGACGGGACAAGCCGTCCGGACGGCCGGGGAGGAAGAGCCGGGGAACAGCACCCGGACGGGCTGGACAGAGGCCAGAACTGGACAGGCCGGGGTGGCCAGACCGGGTTGGATGGCTTGGAGTCTCCCCTGACCGAATTTCCAAGCTCCATTCTCATTGGTTGAGACCAATCTTGCTTAAGGACTTTTTAGTAATCTTGTTTTATGTTTCTTAGGGCTTTCATGCCTCCTTTAAATACTCTTGTAATCTCATTAAGAAAAAGAACTTCTTTTCTCTCAAAAACATAATAAGAACTTGAAGAAAGTTTGGATCTTTGATCCTTTTATCTCATTTCTTTTGTGCTTAATAGATTATCTTATTCTCTAATCATGTTTAGCCTTGAATCATCATTGATTTTGAGGTTTTCCATGGGTATTAGTGAGTAGATCTATCTAGGGTTCATGGGCTAGGGAGACTAAGGGTGATTAAGTGTAGATCCAAGGTGCTTAGTGTTAGATCTATCATCTCCTTGCATTGATTTGGTGTTCTTAAAGCTATATTTGGGTTGGCCTCTCAAGCATAGAGCTATAGGCATTTCATGCCCGGAAGGTGTTCTATGAAATGCCCGAACCAACTCATCTATGCTTTTAGCTTGCTTTGCCTAAGGGATTAGTTGTCAAAGGAGCTAGGATTGCTATTAGACTCATTCTCCATGTTTGTTTTGATCATTACAGCCAAAGGGATTTGGTGTACTTGGGTGATCCTTGCAAAAGAGCATTCATCTAGGGATAGAGCTTGCTTAGTTTTGTTGTCTAGGCATAAGGAATTAGATTGATTGAAAAGTTAGAATTTTGGATTGAACCTTGATCACCCAAAGTCAATTCCCTTGTCCCAAGAATCCCCTTGCCTCATTGAGAAAGAAAGTTCATATCTTTTATTGCATTTTTAATATTGTCTTAGTTTCATAATCATCCTCTGATCTTGATAGACTTAGATTAAGCATGAACTTGCATTCCCTTTGCATTAGAATCTCTTAGAATTGGATTGACATCTTGTATTCTACAACATTTGATTAGGACTTGAAAAGGACTGTCATCACTCTTCCATCTTTTTCCTTTTCTATCTCCATTGGATCAATAATATTCGTGGGTTTCTTCATTATGGCGGTTGGTGGGTTTCTGGAAGGCTTAGATTGTTCCCAGAGTGCATTAAGTCGTGCAACATCTATCTTGGGAAGTTGCACTCGGTGTGTGATAACTGAATATCGATCGACAGCTTCTGGAGTGTGTTGATCGATTTCTTTATCAATCGGTCGATCGATGGGGCGTCTATCCTGTCGGTCGATGTGGTAAGGGCTGGGCGGATGTGCGTGCTTTGCTGCGAACTCCTCGTGAGTAAGTATCTTAACGGTATTGCACTCGTTGGTGGATCCTTCAAGATCCATCGATCGATGCTCGTTTTGTTGCATCGATCGATTGGTGTTGGCGTACATCGATCGATGTGGTGATCCTGACAATGATCGATTCCAGTGGTTGCCGCAATTCTTTCGATCTGGAAGTCTCCCTCTTGCAGCTTCTCTTGCTTTACCACTCTCCAAAAATCATCCTCTATGATAGCACTGACGTTGTGGCCTGTTGTTTCTTCTCCAGTCCCTTTTCCTAAAGCTTCTTGCTTCTTAACAGCTTCTCCTGTCTGAATCACTTGAGTCTCTAGTTTCTTCACATGGGTACTAAAAGCATCAAGCTTTGTGTTCAAAGTGGTGTAGACAAGCGTCAATCTTTCCATTGAAGTTCACCTCTAACTGCTGCTGGCTTTCAAGAACTTTGCTGAGCATGTCTTCTAGCTTTCCTTCTGGGGTTGGTGCGGGTGGCTTCATGTAAGATGAGTTTCCATAACTCCTGTTGTTGATGGGGTTGCTGCTGTTGAAGTTTCCTCTCTGTCCTGCGAAGTTTCTGTTTCCTTGGTTTCCAGACCTCTGAAATCCGGTTCCACTGATCCAGTTGACTTCTGCTTCTGTCTAGTCATTTTCTTCATTAACTTCTGCATCCTCCACTGAGCAGATTTGCTTTTTTAGCAGTTTCTGAACATTGTCAAGTGTAGCTTGTACCTCATTTATCTGTTCCTTTCCAAGGAACGCTGCAGATCTTGCTCTTACAATGTTCTTTGTGCTGTTGCTGGATGCTAGGTTGTCTATTAGCTTCACAGCATCTTCAGGATTCCTTGTGGTGAAGTTGCCTTCACTCGCAGTGTCTAGAGCCATCTGATATTTCAGTGCGATGCCTCTGAAGAAAGTGCAGAGCAGCTGCACTTTGTTGAATCCATGGTGTGGGCAGTCTCGCTGGTAAGACTTGAATCTGATCCAGGTATCCTTGAATGACTCTCCAGGCTCCTGATTGAATGTGGCAATTTTCCTCATTAAGTCTTCAGTGCGCGCATCATCAAAGAAGTTACGCAAAAATGCGTTTTTGATGTCGCTCCAGGATGTAAGAGATCCTGGTGGTAGCTGCTTAAGCCACTGCAAAGCTTCTCCAGATAAAGAGTGTTTGAAGAGCTTACAGAGAAGGTAGTCCACAGGGGCTCCATTGGCTTTGATAGCAGATATGAGATCCTCGAACCTCTCCAGATGGTCCATGGGATGCTCACTGGACAGCCCATAGTAAGGTATCTGCCCCACAAGGGTGTAGTACTGCGGCTTGAGCTCGAAATCGCCTCTCTGAATAGCAGGGGGACGAATGGCTGATCTGTTGGTGTAGAACTGATCTGGACGGTTGTAGTCAGCTAGTGTTCGAGCAGTCTCTTCTACAGGTTGAACAGCTTATGTAGGTGCAGTTTCTGGCTCAGGGATTACTTCATTCTGAGCGTTGAGTTTCTGACCTGCTTCATTACGAAGGTGGCCTTCTTGGTCACGCAAGTCTCCATTATCATCTCGTGTGAGAATAATAGGCGAAACCATGACTCGCGGAGTAGTATCGATCGATATACGGTTAGGGGTATCGATCGATATCGGATGAAAGATGTCGGTCGACGGTGAAGTAGTGTCGGTCGACGTGAAGGTGCGAGTGTCGGTCGACGAAGACGGTGTCTCGGTCGGCAGGGGTGCGTCGGTATCGGTTGACAGGCAGTTGATGGCGTCGATCGATGCGGAACGGATTTCCTTGTGGATTGAATGTTCCAAGCTAGCAGGGTCTTCTGAGAACAAAAGTTGGGATTCCTTGTTGCTTCTGGTGCTGCTGGGCATGTACCTGAAAAGACAAGAAAAATTTTTGTGTCAGAAAACAAATTAAAACAAAAATAGAAATAACCTAGACCTAATCAGATATGATCCTAATGTATCAAAGCTCCCCGGCAACGGCGCCAAATTTGATCACTCAAATTACCCTAAGGAGTGACTTTACTCTCTCAAATTAGAGGTTCAGTTGTAGTACTTAGGGATCGAATCCACAGAGAGCTAGTGTACAAATAAGATGCAATCTTAATGACTATGCTAGGTTGAAAATAGTTTAAAGTAAAGTGCAGGTTTGCTGAGTAAGGATGAGATTACTCAGTTGAAAGGATTTGGTTTTGAAAATAGTAAAGAAAAGTAGTTAGATTCAGGGTAAGTATTCAGGAATTCAGGATTATAAATACTATAAAGGCTAACAAGTTGCTTGCATGATATGTCAGAGCTCAACACTTATTAAATGAATCCATCAGCTCTCGCATTATTTAGACCATCTATTACTTAGATGCTAAATAGTGTTGCGGTCGGCTACTCTGCCGATGGTATCGCTCGATAGTTCGATAGGAATATCGACCGATACACCTCTAGCTACGTCGATCGATTACTCTATAGGAGTATCGATCGATACGGCTCTAAGCAAGCTTTATGCGCGAGTTGATACAATGCTCACCATGATCTTAGATCAGATTTCGCATATCTCAAGAGGGTCATAGCATGTTTAGGATGTTGTCAGGTATTGCATGTAATGAACAATGCAATCCAAGTTCATGTTCTAGGTAGCTAAGCTAGAAAAAGCATTAGTGAACAATCCTAACAATAAATATCACAACTATAGCAATTATAGGCTGGGGCTAATCCCTCATATCCTATTTAAACCCTAAATCTAACAAATGAATCTACTCAGACATGGCTAAGTAGTTCATAGCAACAAGGTAATAATAGAAGTTCATAGACCTATTAGAGGGTGAACACTTAGGTTCCAATCCCTAATATCTTTGGATCTCTCCTCTAGGTCTAGAATTCTATTACCTTTGTTAACAATTAAAGAACTGAATAGAACTTTATTGAGAACTTTCAAAGTAATGAAAACAGTAAAAGAAAATAAGTAGAAGAAGAAGAAACTCTTTTAGAACTTAAACAACTCTTAAAAACTATATCTTTGCCAAAACACTTAGGCACATATAAATATGAGTTCATTAGGTTAAAAAACTTGCCAGGGGCATTGTTGTAAAATGTGATATCTTGGGCTTCAAGTTCGGTCAGGTCCAACTTGTCTTTCAGCCGCCTCAGTATCGATCGATAGTACAGGGTGTACATCGATCGATTATGGTCTCGATGTATCGTTCTTCGGCTAATGTGTGTCGATCGATTGCACAGAGTGTGTATCGATCGATGTGTAACTCTGGTGTCGACCTCTGGTCTTGATCTCGGGTGAACCCTTCTTTAAGCTGCAAAAAGGCACCTAAAACATCACTTTTCTCCAAAATGCTTCTGAACCTGAAAACATACCTAATAAACTCCAAACTATAGATAATAGTAGTAAAAACCCTCATATACCATGGGTAAAAACGGGTAAAATCCATGGTATATCAATCCTCGAAGTGTTACAACTAGTGCTAGGAAGGTTGGTTCTTCCGCAAAATGTATCGTGTAAAAACAGGGACGATCAACTCGAACATCGATTCTTTAGACTATACGATATATTTTGCGGAAAAGATAATCCTTCCGAGAAATCATACGAACGTTCGAGGGCTTGAAACTTGTCCACGGGCTCACTTACGATTCTGGAGACCCAAGCCTAGTAAAAGCTATGACGGTTTATCCTAACTTATTAAAGTGGGATAAATGTCAAGTTTCCGCAGATAAATGTCAATGCTCGAGGATAACTACGAAGATCAACGGAAAAGGAATATTTCGAAAAGAGATAAACTTAGGCCCAAAGGCGAAAGGTTAAACGGGCCACCGACCTAAAGTGACTATATAAGGAGGGCTGGAGCAGAAGAGAAAGGGATCCGAGATTTTAGACTTAAAGAACTCCTGCTAGCTTAGAGAACTTAGGACTTATGTGGTTAGACTAGTACGGCAAGGCTTAGACGTCTTGACCGCCTCTTGTTCTGTCGTTTCGGTAAGTTAGCATATTTCTACTCCTTTCAAAGAAATCTTGTAGTCTTACTTTTAATAAAACGCCTCTGAGCGACCATTCATATTTTATCTTGCTATCTATCTTTTATCAATTCGAAAATTGATTACGCAGAGAATTCGGACCTTCAAGGAAGATCGGGTTAACTCGGTTTTCCTCCATAATCGTTCATCGAAAATCGACGGTGTGAATTTCGGTTCCCACAAGGGGTTAGTCAGACATGATTGCTAAGTTGTTGGCTAGATGATCAAGGTTGTTTGATTGGGATATTGCATAATGTGCTTCTGTGATTGACAGATTCTTAGATGTGGTTTGCAACAAAGTAGAGGTTATGATTCTAAGTTTGAATTTGATTTAGTCCCTGCTTTTCAAAACCTCTTTCATAAAGACGGTCTATGTGTTTGCTTGAGGACAAGCAAAAGGTTAAATCTGGAGGAGTTGATATACCATGGATTTTACCCGTTTTTACCCATGGTATATGAGTGTTTTTACTACTATTATCTATGTTTTGGAGTCTATTAGGTATGTTTTCAGGTTCAGAAGCATTTTGGAGAAAAGTGATGTTTTAGGTGCCTTTTTGGAGCTTAAAGAAGAGTTCACCTGTGATCAAGACCAGAGGTCGACACCATGAGTTACACATCGATCGATGCACACTCTGTGCTATCGATCGACACATATTAGCCGAAGGACGATACATCGAGACCATAATCGATCGATGTACACCCTGTACTATCGCTCGATACTGAGGCGGCAGAAAGATAAGTTGGACCTGGCCGAACTTGAAGTCCAAGATATCACATTTTACAAGATTGCCCCTGACGAGTTTTTTAACCTAATGAACTCATATTTATATGTGCCTAAGTGTTTTGGCAGAAATACAAGTTTTTAATAGTTTTAAGTCTTTATAAGTTTTTAGAGGGTTTACCTCCATCTTCTTTTACTCATTTCTTTTACTGTTTTCATTACTTTGCAAGTTCTCAATAATGTTCTATTCAGTTCTTTATTAGTTCTTCTAAACAAAGGTTAGAGGATTCTAGATCTAGAGGAGAGATCCAAAGAGATTTGTGATTGGGACCTAAGTGTTCACCCTCTAATAGATCTATGAATTCCTATTATTACCTTGTTGCTATGAACTACTTAGCCATGTCTGAGTAGATTCATTTGTTAGATTTAGGGTTTAAATAGGATATGAGGGATTAGCCCCAGCCTATATCTGCTATAGTTGTGATATTTATTGTTAGGATTGTTCACTAATGCTTTTCTAGCTTTGCTACCTAGAACATTAACTTGGATTGCATTGTTCATTACATGCAACTCCTGATAACATCCTAAACATGCTATGACCCTCTTGAGATATGCGAAAGCTGATCTAAGATCATGGTGAGCATTGTGTCAACTCGCGTATAAAGCTTGCTTAGAGCCGTATCGATCGATACTCCTATAGAGTAATCGATCGACGTAGCTAGAGGTGTATCGGTCGATATTCCTATCGAAACATCGATCGATACTGTCAGCAAGATAGCTGACCGCAAACACCATTTAGCATCTAAGTAATAGATGGTCTAAATAATGCTTGAGCTGATGGACTCATTTAATAGTGTTGAGCTATGACATATCATGCAAGCGACTTGTTAGCATTTATAGTATATATAATCCTGATTTCCTGAATACCTACCCTGAATCTAACTTCTTTTCCTTATTGCTTTAAAACCAACTCCTTTCAACTGAGTAATCTTACCATTACTCAGAAAACCTGCAATTAACTTTAAACCATTTTCAACCTAGCATAGTCACTAAGATTTCATCTTATTTGTACACTAGCTTTCTGTGGATTCGATCCCTAAGTACTGCAACTGAAACTCTTATTTGAGAGAGTAAAGTCACTCCTTAGGGTAATTTGAGTGATATCACTAATCAACGAGGTTGGCAATGGAATCTAGCATAGAAAAAATGCAGAAAGAAATCAAAGCCATTCAGAGGCAGCTTGCGAGCAGACCTGCACCCTTAGCATCGATCGACAGAAGAACAAGCGCATCGATCGATGGACCTCAACAGCCATCGACCGACAATTCAACGAAGGAATCGATCGATACCAGCTCCATCCACGACAAAATGATCCAACGCTTTCATTCAATGCAAGCGGAGCTCAGTGATCTTTCAGAACATGCCTACGGGAAATTAGGATGGCTCGAGCTCAGCATTGAAGGTCATGAAGAAAGGATTCAAAGGATAAATGATGAGTTGATTGAGATAAAGAAGAAACAAACCAGAGAATATGAAGCCACAAGAAGCCTATTTGACTCATGGTTCGGTGAGAAGAAGGATACAGAGGATACTTGTTTCCCAACAAGTACCTGGACTTCATCTCAATAGCTCATTCCATCCAAAGTCAAGCTAGATGACTATAATCAAAGCGCTGAGTGGGAGGCAACCCACTGTTAGGTAATTTTTCATTTGATTTTTATCTTTAGGATTTTATTTTTCGTATTTGTTTTTCTTTGTAGTTACGACTAGACGATTACCACCGAAATCGACCGACATGACACAGTCGATATCGATCGACATGAACTAAACAATAGCGATCGACGAAGGTGACTCAACATCGATCTATACGCATCACGGTCAGGTATATCGCTCTAACTTTTTCGATATCAGTATTTTATTACTGATGCTGTTTACCTTTTGAATTCATCTAAAAATGTTTTCAAAATGGTTTTTATTGAGTCAAGAAAGGGATAATAATATTTAAAATTTTCACTTTTTATCTAACCAATCTTTTAGGCACCATTCTTAGATTTGTTGATGCAGAATGTACTATAGATGCTAAAGTTGATCACCTATCAGCTATGACAACGCTTTCATTGATTGTTTGGAGGAACCAAAGCTGATTTCCAACATAACATGATATTCTCTGCTTGTCTTGGGGCTTGGTATACATGGGATCGGATGTTTCAAACAAGTCTGGAAGGTAAAGCTATGTGTAGATAGTTTTATCACCCTTTCTCTCTCATTTTCGAATTTAGATTTAATTTCATTTCAGTTTTCTATTCAGTTCAAAAAAAAAAATCGAAAATTAGTTTAATTATATGTTCTAGGACTAGTTAGTTATTACTTAGGAAGGAATTCGAACAGGGCTTGGCGGCTACCCCCCTCAAGACTTGATTCATAAGAATTCTATAGGTAAAGGATTTGAACAGGACTTGGTGGTTACCCCCTTCAAGACTTGCTTCGCACTGAATCCTAGGATATAGGTGAAAAAGAAGTGAACAGGACTTGGTGGCTGCAACAATTAAGGCTTGATTCATGGAAGCCTGTCCAATCTTGGTCAATGTCTTGCAAATGAAAGCAGACTTGACTAAGAGAGAAATAATAGAGAGAGAGAGAGGATAGGAACTAAATTTTACCTCCAGGTCAAGATACTTGTTTGAGCAACCTTGCATCCTGTGATCGATACTCCCAAGGTAAAGCCTGCACTTTTATTTTTATGTACAGAAATGAAATCAATAGAGGGGTTAGTCAGACATGATTGCTAAGTTGTTGGCTAGATGATCAAGGTTGTTTAATTAGGATATTGCATAATGTGCTTCTGTGATTGACAGATTCTTAGATGTGGTTTGCAACAAAGTAGAGGTTATGATTCTAAGTTTGAATTTGATTTAGTCTCTGCTTTTTAAAACCTCTTTCATAAAGACTGCCTGTGTGTTTGCTTGAGAACAAGCAAAATGTTAAGTCTGGGGAGTTGATATACCATGGATGTTACCCGTTTTTACCCATGGTATATAAGTGTTTTTACTACTATTATCTATGTTTTGGAGTCTATTAGGTATGTTTTCAGGTTCAGGAGCATTTTGGAGAAAAGTGATGTTTTAGGTGCCTTTTTGGAGCTTGAAGAAGAGTTCACCCGTGATCAAGACCAGAGGTCGACATCCAGAGTTACGCATCGATCGATGCACACTCTGTGCTATCGATCGACACACATTTGCCGAAGGACGATACATCGAGACCATAATCGATCGATGTACACCATGTACTATCGATCGATATCGAAGCGGCAGAAGACAAGTTGGACCTGGCCGAACTTGAAGCCCAAGACATCACATTTTACAAGATCTCCCCTGACGAGTTTTTTTAACCTAATGAACTCATATTTATATGTGCCTAAGTGTTTTGGCATAGAGGGGACCACAAGAGTTTTTACAAGTTTCTAACCACCTTTCTACCTTCATCTTTTCTACTCATTTCTTTTACTGTTTTCATTACTTTGTAAATTCTCAATAAAGTTCTATTCATTTCTTTACTTGTTTCTTCTTAATAAAGGTTATAGGATTCTAGATCTAGAGGAGAGATCCAAAGAAATTTGTGATTGGAACCTAAGTGTTCACCCTCTAATAGATCTATGAACTCCTATTATTATCTTGTTGCTATGAACTACTTAGCCATGTCTGAGTAGATTCATTTGTTAGATTTAGGGTTTAAATAGGATATGAGGGATTAGCCCCAGCCTATATCTGCTATAGTTGTGATATTTATTGTTAGGATTGTTCACTAATGCTTTTTCTAGCTTAGCTACCTAGAACATGAACTTGGATTGTATTATTCATTAAATACAATTCCTGACAACATCCTAAACATGCTATGACCCTCTTGAGACATGCGAAAGCTAATCTAACATCATGGTGAGCATTGTATCAACTCGCGCGTAATGTCTGCTTAGAGCCGTATCGATCGATACTCTTATAGAGTAATCGATCGACGTAGCTAGAGGTGTATTTGTCTATATTTCTATCGAATAATCGATCGATACTGTCGGTGATATAGCTGGCCGCAAACACCATTTAGCATCTAAGTAATAGGTGGTCTAAATATTGCGAGAGCTGATGGATTCATTTAATAGTGTTGAGCTCTGACATATCATGCAAGCAACTTGTTAGCATTTATAGTATTTATAATCCTGAATTCCTGAATACCTACCCTGAATCTAACTACTTTTCTTTATTGTCTTAAAACCAAAACCTTTCATCTGAGTAATCTTACCATTACTCAACAAACCTGCAATTTACTTTAAACCATTTTCAACCTAGTATAGTCACTAAGATTGCATCTTATTTGTACACTAGCTCTTTGTGGATTCGATCCCTAAGTACTACACCTGAATTTATTTGAGAGAGTAAAGTCATTTTTTAGGGTAATTTGAGTGATATCACTCTTTCGAGGATCAAGCCATCTCGTAGTTCTGCTTGTTGTTGCGGGCGTTCCTACTCGCTGGATGGGACCTTTCCTGTTACTTCGGCCGTTGAGGCTTTAGTTAGGTCAGAGGTCGTTTCATGAGTAGGGTTTTCTGCTGGTAAGGCGATGGACTTTGGGACTGCGTCGCTGTCCGGAGTCGTTGCCTTGTCGAGTGATTCCGAATCACTTTTTACAGGGTTCTCGGGAATACTTTGAGTCTTCTTGACTCGCTTTGTGCTGACCATGGAGGTTTCCGAGTTTGTCGTAGTTTTTGCTAGGCCAAGAAGCAGAGCCTAGACTGTTTCTTGCACCCCCAGATTACCGCTGTTCCGTTTGGTGTTGGGAACTTGTTGCCAAGATGGTACGTCGACGGTACTGCTTTCATGGCGTTGATCCAGGGGGTTCCCATGATGACATTATAGATGGCCGGGTTATTGACTATGGCAAAGTCAACGATTTTTGTGACTTCCTTAGCCATGACCGGAAGTTTGATCGATCCGAGAGTCATCGACGTGTTGCCCGAGAAACCAGTCAAAGGTTTGGTTCCGGGACGACTTCCCCGAGTTCGATGTTCATTCTTCGGAGAGTGTCTTGGAAGATGATGTTTACTGTGCTGCCTGTGTCGATGAGGACCCTTCTTACTTCAAGGTCTCGGATCACTAAATCGATGACCAACGGGTCGCAGTGAGGTTTATCGATTCTGATGGTTTCCCGCTCTTCGAAAACAATCGTGTCATTAGGAGCGTCGTCGGTCGGGTACCGAGCCATCTAGTTAGATCTCGTTTCTGCCTTTCTTCCGTAGGCCTTGATTGATGAGACCGAGTCGCGGTAGAATTGCGATTCTCCGATGATCATTCTTACCCTGCGACGGTTGCTGCCGTTTCCACAGTCATCTTGCCTTCTTCCGTGTTTCTCGCCGGACTGGTTTGCGTTGCTCTCGGGAGATTCCTTGTCAGGTTTGGCAGGGGGGTCGGACTACAGAAAGCGGTCTTTTATTACCATGACCTTCGATAGTTTGCCAGCAAGGAGCTTTGCAGCAAGCCTTACTTCGAGAACCTTGCAGTTCATGGTGGAATTCCCTCTGGTCTGGTGGAACTCGCAGTAGGAGTTATCCTTGAACTGGTTCCTTGTCCAGGTGTTTCCAGAGGTTTTCCCTTGTTCGGAGTTGATGGCGTAGTTGTGCTCGCCCTGGACGTCTTCCCCCTCGTGGTGGACATACTTGTCGTTACGAGAGCTTCTCTTTGGGAACCGGAATTCACACCGTCAATTTTAATAAATAAGATTGCGGAGGAAAGCCTAGTGAACCCGACTTTCCTTGAAGGTCCGGATTCTCTGCGTTGCCACACGAAATCGAGAAAATTAATAGATAAAAATAAGAATTGTAATATTTGCTCGAAGGCATTTTATTGAACGAAAGATTCGAACACAGGGATTCTCCGAAAGACAGAGAGATTTGCGATTAAAGAAAAATATAGAGTCGCAGGCAGCCAAACGTCCTAAGCCTTGCTCCGCTAGTCTAACCACCTAAGCCCTAATTCTTCTAAGCTAGCAAAGTGCTCTAAGTCTAATTTTTGGATGCCCTTCTCCTCTGCTCTTGCTCTCCTTATATACCCACTCCTAGGTCGGTTTGCCTTAGGATGATGGACCTCGCCTTTGGGCCCAAGTTTATCTCTTCAGAAAGTATTCCATTTTCGTCGATCTTCGTAATTATCCTCGAGTTTTCGGTGACTTGATGTTTATCCGATGTTCGGGAAATCGGATAAACCGTCATAGCCTGATTGGGCCTGAATTCTTAAAATCATAAGTAAGTCCGTGGACTTGTCTTAAGTCGTTGAACGTTTTATACGATTTCTCGGAAAGACTATCTTTCTCGTAAAATAAACCGTATAGCCTAAAGGATCGATGTTCAAGTTAATCGACCTTGTTTTATACGATATCTTCTACGAGAAATCCAATCCTTCTAGTTTTTGTCGTAAAACATCGAGGACGATTCCAATCGAGTCGAATCGAAAGATGTTTATTCCGTAGCCGTGATCGTACCAAACTCACGAGGATCGATCCAACAAGCCAAGATGGGATCAGACCGAGCATGATGGGACCGAGACCAGGACGAGGGCCGTCGACCGGTGCCAGGGGGCTTGCCGCAGGCGCCAGGCCGGCTTGCGTGACGCCAGCCGCCGGCGCCAGGCTGGCTTGCCGCCGGCGCCAGGCTGGCTTGCCGCCGGCGCCAGGCCGGCTTGCGTGACGCCTGCCACCGGTGCCAGGCTGGCTTGCCGCCGGTGCCAGGCCGGCTTGCGTGACGCCTGCCGCCGGCGCCAGGCTGGCTTGCCGCCGGCGCCAGGCCGGCTTGCGTGGCGCTTGCCGCCGGCGCCAGGCCGGCTTGCATGGCGCTTGCCGCCGGCGCCAGGCTGGCTTGCCACCGTTGCTAGGCCGGCTTGCGGGACGCTTGCCGCCGGCGCCAGGGGATCTCTGCCGCCCGTGGGTTTTCCGTTGCCCGATCTTTCCCCCGTTGGCCGTTCGTGCGGGAAATCTTTGAGTTTGAAAGGATCTTTAGCTGTAGATTTCGAGATAACCGTTTTTGACCCCAACAGTTAGCCCCCCAGCTCGTAATATCGGAGACGATTTTGCGGGCGAATGATTCGAATTTTCTGAAAATCAAAATATTTGGCTAAGGATTCCTTTCTGCAGGAAACCTACGTCTTCATTCCCCCTTTTCTTATAAATAGCCAGCCTTCCCTTCTCATTCTTCACATCTTTTCAAATCCTCTCTTCTTCTCTCTCAAGAAAGAAAATGTCTCCATCCCAAGTTGAAAAGAATGATTCTGATGTTGAGATGGGCGAGGCCAGCCAAGCTCCGTCGGTTCCGGCCAGCCAAGCTCCGGCGGTTCCGGCCGTTCAGGACGCTACTCCGTCCCTCATTGATGGGTTTGAATCTTTCAAGGCTAAGCTATCCCGGCGCAGTGCTGCGAAAGGCTCAAAGCGGGCGAGGACTGAGACGCCCGATGTTCCTTCCGCGGCTCCAACTCCTTTCCCTGTTTCCCCGATCTCTTTGCCTGCTCCGTCGGCCCCTTCGCCTGTTCTTCCGGTTCCCAGCCCTGAAGTCCCATCCGATGCCCTCCTACCTGCGGAAGGGGTTACTGTTCCTGAACAGATTCCTGATGTTCAGGTCCATCCATCGGGTTCTTCGACTGCTCCGATCGCAATCTCCTGAAGAGAGGATGCGATAGAATCTACACCTCTTCCCCCGGCGAAGAGGGAACTCGTCTTGGGACTGCCAGCGGCTGGCGCCGCGCCATTTCCCAAGGGAAGGGCAAGGGCTGGTGCGGCATCCGGAGCAAAAAGAACGCGGGGTGCGAAGAGCGAGGAGGGCAAACTTTCAGAGCCGTTGGCGCGTCATCGTTCCAAGGTTCGATCTGCAATTCTTGTATCGCTCTTTTTTTACGACGATACTTACCCCTTCTTTTGCGGACAGTTTGTGTCGCTGATTGACGGAATGCTTGGCGAGTGCGGGTCGGAAGTCATTCGTCTATCGAAGGAACTGGAGTCGTCGCAGGAAGCACTGAAGCGTACTAAGGCTGCATTGCAGACTGTCGAGGACACCCATGCCGCCCAGACGTCCCAGCTTGAGGTTCGTATCAGCGATCTTGAGCGTGACCTTGGGAAGACCGCGAGTTCGCTACTCAAGGTGAAGAAGGAGAAGAAGAGCAAATCCTCGGAAGTCCGCCGTCTTCAGCAGAAGGTCCAGACTCATGAGGAGATGAACGCCCGTAGATCCTCGGAGGTTGCCGATGCCCGCGACGACTTGTTTGGTCGTCTAACGAGGATGGCCACCCTGTTTGAGTCCTTGATAGCCATCCGCAAGAGGGACTTGGCTTTAGCGGGGATCGAGGGGAGTTTGAGCGAGCTCGAGTTGCTTCAAGGTAACGAGGCCTCGTCTTTGGACTTGGAGGAAGCCAGACTATCGTCCTGCAAGGAGAGTGGGCGGTCACCGAGGGAGATTTCGATTCAATCCTTACCGGCCTGCAGGCCGAATGCACCCTTGCACCGACCTCCGAAGACTCAGAAGATCAGGAGCGCACGGGAGAGGATTGCGAGGCTGGCGTGGACGAGGCGGGTAGTGGCGATGCGACCAAGGGAGGCGACGGCGAGGCTGTCCCTATCGCGAGTGAGTTTGAGGATGAAGGTGACGCTCCTGGGAGCGTCTAGGTTTATCAATCCCTTCTGGGATTTTGTTTTATTTATGTTTCGGCCGTTAAAAGGCCATGATGTATTTACCGGGACTGGCCATTGGTGGCTTCGAATCCCTGCCCTATTTTGGGTTTTGTTTGAACTTTTGCGGTCTCAATCTATGAAACGTTTTTTGATTATTTATGAACTTCAGTTTTTTGAAGTATGAGGAAGAGGGTGTGAGTTGTCGTCTCATTCCTAGTTCCCCGATGATCACCGTACCCATTGTCTGCATAAAGTGAGATTTTCCGCGGTTTACCGATTTACGCGAGAAGTTCGTGAAACAGATAGGCTTAAGTGAAGAGACAAATTTTTGGATCTCGTATACCATACTATGTCTGTGAGATGTCAAGATCCAGCGTGGCTGGGTTTAGGGCAAGACCTAGGTTTACTCTCGGACTGAGGCTTTGCGATGACAAATCGGCTTTCGTTTTGCCTGTTTGCGATTTTAACCTGACTCGTACCGTTTAAAATCCGCGAATTGTTGTCGGCTTATATGATTTGTCTGGGCGTGAGTCGAGCTAATTCCTTTACGAAGAGCTAGACCAAAATTTTGGATTTCTTGTATAGCGCGCTATGTTTATCCTTGCCGGATGTAAGAGAGCCTCCCCCCTGAAGGGCGGCAATTTGTCTGTTTAGGACGTTAGAGTTCGTTTGTTGTGATCAGCAACAACGAAATGATACCGTTTTGAGGTGCGTTTGTATGTTCAGAGACGAAGATTTCGTCTGCAATGTTTTGCGGAAAAGAATGTCATTCAAGCGTTAGCGACGTCTCGCAGTGCTGAAGGTCGATTTTTCCTTATGCCGCATTTCGTGATTGAAACGCTTGCGGGCTTTGGGGATGTATTTGCGAATGTTCGCAGCCAGAAAACTGTCGTTTCCGTTTTGGACGCGGGACCAAGGGGTCGCGTAAATTTGACCCAGGGAGAAACGTCTACATTCACTTTGCTTTGTGAAGTGTTGGCCCTCCGGGATTTGTTTTTTTTTTTGGATGTGATAATCGCTTATTGGATACTAGATCCGTTGTTGTTGCTGTTCAGTAATTGGCGAAATGCGTTGTCTAGAAAGAGTTTCGAAAGTTTCAGAATTTTTCGAAATTCGTGGGAGTATACGAGTATACGCACCCCCCCCCCCTTTTAATCAGGGGGGATAGCTGAGCCCGCCAGTTAGGGAGTTGCCTACGTACCCTTTTTCGGGGATCAAGCCAACTCGTAGTTCTTTGTATCACGTCATTGTTAGTGATAGTATTTTTTAAGATGCATCGCGTTCCAAGTTCTTGGGATTTTTATGTCTTGCATGTTCGCGATTTGGTACGAACCTGGTCGGACCACTTTTATGACTTTGTATGGTCCTTCCCAGTTTGCTCCCAGTTTGCCTGCGTTTCGTTCGGCGGTGTTTTGGAAGACTTTTCGTAAGACTAAATCGCCTTCTTTGAACCTGCGATGGCGTACGTTTGAGTTGTAGTACCTCGCGGCAGCGTGCTGGTAATTCTGAATTCGAATGAGTGCCTGGTGTCGGCGTTCATTGATGAGATCGAGATTGTCCAGCATCATAGCGTCGTTTAAATCCTCTCTTTCGGGGAGGAACCTTCTCCGTACTCCAGGAAATTCTACTTCCGCCATGCATTCCGTTCCGTAAACGAGGGCGAATGGGGTTTCACCTGTAGCCCGTCTTGGGGTTGTACGATGCGACCAAAGAACTCCTTTGAGCTCCTCTGCCCATCGCCCCTTTTTGGCGTCTAGGCGCTTTTTGAGTCCTTCAAGGACAGTCTTGTTGATGGTTTCTGCCTGTCTGTTGCATTGCGGATACCTGGGAGTTGACTTTGTAAGTCGTATTTTCCACTTTTTGCAGAATGCTTCGAATCGAGCAGAGATGAATTGAGATCCATTGTCTGTTACGATTTCGTACGGGACCCCATGTCTAGTTATGATATGTTTCCAGACGAAGTTTTCGACTTGTGTGTCTTTGATACTTGCGTAGGATTCTGCTTCTACCAATTTGGAAAAGAAATCCGTGAGAACTAGGAGGAAGCGCTTTTGTTTTGATGGATGCATAGGTCCGACAATGTCCATGGACCATCGCATGAAAGGATAGGGGGACGAGATTGAGGAGAGGATTTCCGCGGGTTGATGGATTGTTGGAGCATGCCTTTGGCATTTCTCGCACTTCCGCCAGAATGATTTCCGCATGATCCAGAATGGACTTCTTCCATGATTCTTCTTGCCCTTTCTCCTTCTGCGCATGTCATGAGAGGACCGGAGAAACGCCACTTATAAATTTCCCCCTCTATCGTGACGTACCGTGCCGCTTGGGTTTTCACTTTACGGGCCGCCCATTTTTCGGCGGGTAAGGTTCCATCTACGATATAGGCTCGGATTGGTTCTAACCAAGGGCTGTCTCAGCCATACTCGGTTTGGTCCGCATCCGTTTCCGGTTGATCCTCGACTTCTTCCGCATCTTCAATCTCTCCTCCGATTAGATTGATGACCACTGGTGGTCCGATGCTTGGATGTTCGATGAATTCGACCGGAATTATCCTTTTGAGCGCTGGATCTGAGCTTGAGGCGAGGGCAGCCAAGGCGTCGGCCTGGACGTTTTCCGAGCGAGGAATTCTGGTCAGGGCAAATTGGTCGAAATTACGGGCCAGTTCTTGGACGAGTTTTAGATATGCGTCCATCCTTTCGTCCCTTGCTTCATATTCCCCGCTGTATTGGTTGGCGACTAACTGAGAGTCGCAGTAAGCGTGAATATTACGGATTTTTAATCCATGGGCTAGCCGCATGCCTGCGACGAGTGCTTCGTATTCTGCCTCATTGTTTGAAGCATGAAAAGCCAATCGGAATGACTGTTCTAGGATTTCCCCGTTAGGAGAGGTGAGTCAAATTCCGATTCTGGATCCTTGTTTGGACGAAGATCCGTCGACATGGAGGACCCAAGTTGAGCTTGGTTCCTCGTTAGTCATGTCTCTAGTGGGTAGTTCTACCAAGAAATCCGCAAGTACTTGGGACTTTGCACATGTCCTTGGGCGATATTCGACGTCGTATTCACTTAGTTCGATTGCCCATTTTACGAGCCTACCGGATTGGCTTGGACTGTGCAGGATTATCCGCAGTGGGAATGTGGTGAGAACTACTAGTATGAGTCTGGAAATATGGTCTTAGTTTCCTTGCCGAGGTTATGACGGCGAATGCTAATTTTTCCATTAGCGGGTATCGAGTTTCTGCGTCCAGCAACGTCTTGCTTACGTAAAAGATGGGCTTTTGTTCGCCGTGTTCTTCCCGTATCAGGACGCCACTGATTGCTGTTGCGGAAACTGCGATATAGAGGAAAAGAGGTTCACCTTCCACCGGTTTTGCGAGAACTGGTGGGGTGGCCAGGTAATTTTTCAACTGTTGAAAAGCCTTTTCACATTGCTCGGATCATTCGAACTTCTTGTTTCCCTTTAATGTTTCGTAAAACGGTAGGCACTTATCCGTGGAGCGCGAGATGAAATGGTTCAAAGCCGCGACTCTTCCGGTTAACCTTTACTTCTCGCTTGGTTCTCGGGGAGGCCATCTCCATCAGTGCGTCAATTTTTTTAGGGTTGGCCTCGATTCCGCGATACGTTACGAGGTATCCGAGGAATTCTCCCGATGCCACTGCGAATCTGCATTTCGCCGGGTTGAGTTTCATGTTATGCTGGTTGAGTCGTGCAAAACATTCCTCCAGGTGGGCTACATGATCGTGTTCGTCAAGAGATTTTACGAGCATATCATGATGTACACTTCCATAGTTTTTCCGAGTTGCTCGGCAAACATTTTGTTGACGAGTCGCTGATACGTTGCACCCGCGTATTTAAGACCGAAAGGCATTACCTTGTAGCATTACGTTCTGCGGTCTGTGATGAATGCAGTTTTTTCGCGGTCGTCGGGATTCATCATTATCTGATTGTATCCGGAAAAAGCGTCCATGAATGACAGAAGGTTGTTTCCTGCAGTTGCTTCGACCCGTCGGTCGATGTGTAGGAGCGGGAAGCAGTCCTTCGGACAGGCTTTATTCAGATCCGTGAAATCGACACAGACTCGCCACTTGCCGTTCTTCTTTTTTACCATGACAGGGTTGGCAAGCCAGTCTGGATACCTAACTTCTGTTATCGACCCTACTTTGAGGAGTCTTTCGACTTCCTCATTGACTGCGGTGGCACGCTCAGGTCCCAGCTTTCGTCCCTTTTGTTTTACGGGTTTGTGAGTCGGGTCGATGTTAAGTTCGTGATATGTTACGCTAATGTCGATGAGCTCTGAGGTTCTGAGGTTCTTTATGAGGCATGCGATGAGCTCTGCTTTTATTGGTTCGCGGAGGTTAGCTCCGATTTCGACGCACCGTTCCGGGATGGAATCGTCGAGGCAAATTGAGACCACCGGTTCGCAGGTTGTTTCACGCTTCCCTTCCAGGGCCTCAGCTCTTTGGGACTGCCAGAAGGTTTCTGTCGACTCGTGAATCGTTTGCTTTTTCCAAGAGGTCTCGATTTCGGAATTTTTCCGTTTTAGTTCGGTAGCGAGGTAGATCAGCGCTGCTCCGTAACTACAATGTATTGTTTCGACCCCGAAAGGCGTCGGGAACTTGAGGCATAGGTGGAATGTTGATGGGATTGCTCTCACGGAATTCAGCCAGGGAGTTCCAACTATCGCGTTGTAGGATGTTGGACCATCGATCACCAGGAATTCCGCGTTTTTGGCGACGCTCCCGGCTCTGACTGAGAGGTTAGTCGAGCCGAGGGTCATAACTTCTCCAGAGAGTCCGAATACTGGGCTGGGGTCATCTGTAAGGATGCTTAGATCGACGCCCATCCTCTCGAGGGTGCTTTTATAGATAATATTAGCCGAGCATCCGGTGTCGACTAATATCCTTGCTACGTCAATATCCTGGATCGTGAGTTCTATTACGAGGAGATTGTTGTGAGGTTTGGCCATACGGGCCGTTCTTCGATCCTCGAAGGATACGATGTTGCGGGCTGACGAAGTAGCCATACTGAACTTCGATCGATTGGTGGTTTTCGAGTTAGAGAATCTGTCCCCCCCCCTCCTTCTAGCGCCAAACTGTGGGAACCGGAATTCACACCGTCAATTTTAATAAATAAGGTTGCGGAGTAAAGCCAAGTCAACCCGACTTTCCTTGAAGGTCCGGATTCTCTGCGTTGCCACACGAAATCGAGAAAGTTAATAGATAAAAATAAGAATTGTAATATTTGCTCGAAGGCGTTTTATTGAATGAAAGATTCTAATACAGGGATTCTCCGAAAGACAGAGAGATTTGCAATTAAAGAAAAATATAGAGTCGCAGGCAGCCAAACGTCCTAAGCCTTGCTCCGCTAGTCTAACCACCTAAGGCCTAATTCTTCTAAGCTAGCAAAGTGCTCTAAGTCTAATTTTCGGATGCCCTTCTCCTCTGCTCTTGCTCTCCTTATATGCCCACTCCTAGGTCGGTTTGCCTTAGGATGATGGACCTCGCCTTTGGGCCCAAGTTTATCTCTTCAGGAAGTATTCCATTTTCGTCGATCTTCGTAATTATCCTCGAGTTTTCGGTGACTTGATGTTTATCCGATGTTCGGGAAATCGGATAAACCGTCATAGCCTGATTGTGCCTGAATTCTTAAAATCGTAAGTAAGTCCGTGGACTTGTCTTAAGTCGTTGAACGTTTTATACGATTTCTCGGAAAGACTATCTTTCTCGTAAAATAAACCGTATAGCTTAAAGGATCGATGTTCAAGTTAATCGACCTTGTTTTATACGATATCTTCTACGAGAAATCTAATCCTTCTAGTTTTTGTCGTAAAACATCGAGGACGATTCCAATCGAGTCGAATCGAAAGATGTTTATTCTGTAGCCGTGATCGTACCAAACTCACGAGGATCGATCCAACAAGCCAAGATGGGATCAGACCGAGCATGATGGGACCGAGACCAGGACGAGGGCCGTCGACCGGTGCCAGGGGGCTTGCCGCCGGCGCCAGGCCGGCTTGCGTGATGCCTGCCGCCGGCGCCAGGCTGGCTTGCCGCCGTCGCCAGGCCGGCTTGCGTGACGCCTGCCGCCGGCGCCAGGCTGGCTTGCCGCCGGCGCCAGGCTGGCTTGCCGCCGGCGCCAGGCTGGCTTGCCGCCGGAGCCAGGCCGGCTTGCGTGGCGCTTGCCGCCGGCGCCAGGCCGGCTTGCGGGACGCTGGCCGCCGGCGCCAGGGGATCTCTGCCGCCCGTGGGTTTTCCGTTGCCCGATCTTTCCCCCGTTGGCCGTTCGTGCAGGAAATCTTTGAGTTTGGAAGGATCTTTAGCCGTAGATTTCGAGATAACCGTTTTTGACCCCCAACATTCTCTGTCTGGTGGACGCTTTTTTCGGGTTGAACTTCTGGGAGAGGACTTTCATCTCCTCTTCCATGTTGATGAAGTCCGTTGCCTTGTGAAGGACATCTTGGATTGTTCTCGGTTTTTCGAGAGATATCCATTGTCGGAGTTTTGACCTATACCAGAGAGTTTTCCGCAGAGCATCGATTGCCACTTTGTCGCTGATCCCGGTGACTCTTGCCATTACTAGCTTGAACCTGTTCATGAACTCTCGGAGTGGTTCGTCTTCTCTTTGAGACAGACTCCATAGGTCGACGTTTGAGGTTTCTCTGTCCATAAACATGGAGTATTGCTTGAGATACTCCGAGGCGAGCTGGCGGAAACTTCCGGTAGAGTTTCGTTTCAGGCGAGAAAACCACTCGAGCGCGGCTCCTCTGAGGTTTTCGACGAAGAGGAGGCAGTAGCCAGCGTCTCGTTCGCGTTCCTTGAGTTTGCACCTTCCCATCGCAATCTGGAAAGACTGCAGATGCGCCTTCGGGTCGGTGGTGCCATCGTAGACGGGAATTTGATCTTCCCTGGATCTGAGATGTTAGTTTCTGTAATCCGGGCAGTGAACAGAGTTTTGCGTGCTTCCTCGAGAATTCTGTCGATCTCGGGCGCAGCGCTCATCGCATGGTGGATTTGCGATTTTACTGCTTTGACCTCTGCCGCGGTTTTTGCGATATACTCGCGGAGATCATGGATCTCTTCAGGGTTTGCGGCGGCCTTCCAAGCCTTCCGGTGCTGGTTGCGGTGGATCCAAGCCTGATTCTCGGCCAGTTCTTCCTGCTCTACCCAATAGAGGTTTTCTTCTTCCTCTGTCATGGGTTTTTCGAACGACAAGTCCTGCCGAGCTGACTGGCTTCGTGTTCTTCGTGGGTGGACTTCAGTGCCTTCGTCCGAGCGGTCGGACTGGTCGCTTATGTCTAGATTGATCCGCTCGATATCGTCCTCTTCGTTGCTCCCGGCAGGAGGTGGAAGGTTCTCCATACTCAGCTGTGCACCTGGGGGAGCGTTTCGTCAAGGTTTTGGCCTAAAGAAGTTTTGTCCGCACGTACAGCTCGATCGCCCGGAGTCTCGAAATCGAGTCTTCTACCACTGCGGGATCTTCTGGCCCCGCGCAGGGCTTTGCCCTTGGCCTTCGCCGTTAAGGTTTTCACCTGTTTTGCAAGAGAGGCCACGAGATTTCCTTGTTCGTCCGATTTTTTCTGAGCGGAGGCGAACAATTCCTTCATCTGGTCTAGTATCGCGGTGTCAGTGGTGACCGTCGATATGTTTCTAGCTGGAGCTCTGTCAGCGTTGGCATCGACGGGAGCCCCGTTGTGCATTTTCTGGTCTTTGTCAGCGTCGGTTGTCATATTTGACTGAGTGTGCGTGGTTGCGAGAGAGATAGATCCGTACCCCCTCCTCCTAGCGCCAAACTGTGGGAACCAGAATTCACACCGTCGAGTTTTGTTAATCGGAGGAAAGCCAAGTTAACCTAGCCTTCCATGAAGGTTCTGGTTATCTCATGGGCCACGCACAACACAATCAATATGATAGAAAATACGAAGTAGTTATTCGTAAGAACAAAAGAAGAGCGAAAAGATCTTATTTCCGAATTCGCGTTTGAGCGTGAACAACAGGTAGGATTCTAGGCCACGAGAGCTGTCGGTATGTTCGCTAGTCTAGCCACCTAAGTTCTAACCTAGTTGAGTCGCAGCTCGGTAGTAAAAACGGAAAAATGTCTAATTTGCTCTAAGTGCTAAGTTTGCTCTGAGAAAGCTCTCTCCTTCCTCCTCGCCCCAAGCTCTTTTTATATACTCCCTTCTAGGTCGGTTTGCTCCCCTTGGGACGGACTTATTGCGAGGCGGGCTTTTCCATTTTTCGTCATCTCTCGTGATTATCTTCGGAAACTTGACATTTATCTTCGGAAACTTCATATTTATGTTTTGGAAACTTGAGATTTATCCTTTCCTGCAAATAAAAAGAGACCTTCATACCAGCTTTGGGCTCAATCTTATTTCGAAACCTAACACTGTCAGAGTAAGCGTTATTGCGTCCATGATTTAGTTAAAAAAAATTAACAATATTATTGTATTACTTATAATGTATATGTTTGCACTGTAAAACGTAATGAAAACGGAACCCTTATTCCCAAAGATAAAAATGCGCAAATCCGGTGGAGGGCTTAAAGTCGCGTAGAAAAAGAGTAACCTCTTTAATCCAGAAGCAGGAGTTACACATATCTTCAGCCTTGGTGTGGTCAATGTCCCACTGAGTCCATCCGATGTTTATAATAGGAGAACAATTGCAACTGTAGAACAAAAGAACGAATGTTGATATGAACATTTCCTTCTTTTTTAGGAACGCTGGCCAATGATCCCAATTCCAACCAACTTGTTCGGTTCTAACCACCATTCCTATCTCCGCAACTGATTCTCTTGTAAAGAGACACAAGTATTCCTCATCCTGATGGTATATTTTCCTTGTCATTGCATAGGTATACAACGCTCGCTAGCATCCTGCATCAGCTGCGCTCTTTATAAGCGCAAGTCCCTCTTCGTGACGCTCGTACCTGAAGAAATACTCTACACCCTTGATGTATAGAGTACTTGGATTTTCCTCCCTAAAGCATCTTCTCAACAAGCTCTTTCTCACCCTGACGTTCCAAGGATGCTTAAACAAATCGAACGAAGCATACACTCCACCATCGTCTGCCAACGCGCACATCGCCTTGCAGGTAGCGCAGAGTCTATAAAGATCTCCAAATGAGTTGTGTGCCATGCGTTCCACAACTAAAGCTTGAACCTCAGTGGAGAGACTTAGTATCGGGAATTCAGGCATTATTGGTAGAAATATGCACAAACCCAAGTACTATTGGGTGATATTTATACAGACGAACAGTTGAGACGCTTTGAGATCGCAACGATTCATTTACACGCTTTCACACAACGATTCATGTCTCCTGACACTTTCATACACGCTTTCACACTTTGTAACCGTAAAAGTACGTACACTTTATAACGAAAGCGTATACCTACATAGCAAAAGCTGCGCAACAACTCAATTTATAACCTGTGGTACAACATGTAATGTTGGATAATGTTATATAAAGTGGAACGTAAGTTTTGTATTTTTACTTACATACACCATAGTTAACAAGTTGCACACCTACAACTTAATTGTTAATCTTTAGTACATACTTAAGTTTGACACTATGATATAAAGTGTAACTTAAGTATTGTATTTGGACATCCGTACACCGACGTAAAAAAACTGCAGACCAACTACATATTTGGTATATAATTTGACAGTACTTTAGTCTGATAAATTGTTTGATTAGAAGTAGTAATGGCATCGAGGAACAACATAACGGAGGAAATGGCAAATGATAGAACATATATGACATAGGAGAAAAACTGAGAGATTCCCCATGATAATAGCCTGCAGTGTGGACAAGAACTTTCAAAATAATAATATCCCATAGACTAAAGTTGCATAAAGACCATCTGAACAAGAAACATATTTTAATAATAGGATCTTAATTATTTGAGGCGGAGTTGTCTTTGACGGAGCCAGAAATTGAGGCGGTTGAGTCACCAAAGGACCCAGCGACAGAGCCTGATGCGGCGAGCATGAACCTCCTTCGTCAGCGCCGGAATCGTCAGATCCGTGATTGGATTCCTCGTGCGTGGACGAATACACGTTTGCCATCCTCGTTTTCTTGTCCGACCCGTCGTCATCGCTGATGTCAACCGGCGTCTCTCCAAGATATGACCAGTCGTCCTCTCTCTCTTCGTCGTCACTCTCGTCGTCGTCAGTCTCGTCGTCGTCACTCGCTTTGTCGGCTCTCGCATCGTCCCAAATCCATTCATCTTCCGGGTGCATGAATCTTGTTGGTCTCCTCTTCCTCTTCCGACTGCGGGGTATCTTTTCCTCAGATTTCTCCTTCTCCAGAATGACTTCTACATCGGCGGCCTCTTTAAAGAGTGATCGAAGCGTCAGAAACCGTGTTGATTCCAAGCCTTCACGGATCTCTTTCTTTAATCCGGCAAGAGCGATTTCTATCAAATCGTGCTCGTTCTTTATCTTCATGATGATCCGATGGCTGAAGAAGAAATTCTCGTACTCAAAAACGCTCATGGAGCCTTGCTTGATCCGTGAAACCATGTTAACAAGACGCTTTCCAAGTTTTAATATGTTTGAGATGTACGAGGAGATGGCAATGAAAGGACTAAAACATCTTCCCTCCTTTTAAAAAACTAAAATCGGTATATTAATTATCCTCGGTAACTACAGGCGTGGGTAACTTGGCGTGTCTACTTTAAGCAGAATGATTGCTATGAAACAGCAATGGTTAAGTTGGTAACATAATTTCAATTGTTAAATAAATAATTATTAATTCGCCCAACCGCACACATTTATGTCATTGGTAGCGTTATTCAACGAAGTGGAAAACACTCCCATCAAGGTCATTACGAATTAAATGCAAGGATAAAAAATAAAATGTTCACATGTAATAGTTTTCCAATGCATTTATACCAAGATTAGTGGTAGACAAATAAACATAAGACGTACACTCGTAATGAAATGCATGGTGAAGAATATTTGTGGAAATTAACAACAGGTGTACGATGTTTGTGGCTATTGTACAACAGGTGTAAGCTATTAAGTTCAACAAAATATAAAAGAATCCTATCAATGTCATTACGAATTAAATGCAAGGATAAAATGTAACCTATTAGTTTTCCAATACTTGTTTTACCAATATTCTTGGTATACAAAGGACAATAGAACTGTGGTAGAGTTTTTGTAAGACAGGTAAAAATAAGACGTACACCCGAAATGAAATGCATCTTTCGGAAATTTGTGGTAGTTAATAACACGTGTACGTTTTTTGTGGTAATTAACAACAGGTGTACGCTATTTGTGGTGTACAATTGTGCTGGTATATCGAATATATCTGAGAACATAATATATATAAATATAGTAGAACATAAAAAATATGTTGCCATCTTTTACATCACTTGGATTCTTCACTTGAAAGAGAATTGGTCTTGTGGTGTTCCTCAAGGTATTCCTTATAGTGTTCAAGATCAATCTTACTGTCGGATTCATCATGACTCTCTTCGACCGGGTTCGGAAGAGACCAGTCACTTTTGTTATCAGCATCATCTTGTTCCTCATTGGCCTCATCTTCTTCCTCTTCGGCCTCAGGGTCGTATTTATTATTATGTTCGGTTCGGGCTTTCTTCTTGGGGCGGTTCTCCGATTCTTTGGATTCTGTTGAAGAGCTATTGGTATCAGACGAGGCTGAACCTTCTTCAACATCCAAAGCTGCCTGCATTATGTCGTCATTGGTCGAGAACACTCCAGACCCAATCTCTGACCGTATGTCCTCGCGTAAACCTTCTCGATACATGCTTACCAAGGTTTCCTCGCCGTGTTTTCCATGCAGACCTGATTTTAGGAACAATGTATTGTATTCTCTAACTGAAGAATCTCCTTGCTTCATTTCCGGTGTTGATAGACAACCCAACAATTCGGTGTATTTATATGGATGTGGGAAAGAAGATAAGCATAGTTAGGAACTGTTTCGTTTGATGCAACCGTTGAATATTGAATGATGTAACCGTTTAAGTGTTAACCGTAGAAAAACATCATATTAAAGCGACGAATTTTATTTAAGGAGATCAACGACCCCCCCATACATTACACAATTGATGAGATCAACGACCCCACAATCATTACAAAAGATAGAAAACAACGTAAGATAAAGGTGGACAAAATTTCGAAATTTAAATAAAAAATAAGATCAGCGACCCCCCATGATTAATTTCTTAAGCTCTTCGATCTCCTTACGCATTTGGTCAAGCTCAATATGCAGCTTACGGCGGAGCGAGACCTCCTCACCATATTGACTTTTCAACATATCTAGCTCTTCCTCGATTTCGGCAAGGCAGTCATGTCGGATGTGCAACCCATCTTCCTAGAAGAGAAGAAATATAAATGGATTTGTTTACTTAAAAAATGTCGTCAAATTGAATAGGTTAACCTCGAATCTAACCTCAAAAACTTTGCATACATAGTAGTTTCTTCCTATGTCGTCAGTTTCGACCGTTATAGCTCCACCGCAAGTACATTTCTTTGGAATGCAGTAGTTGCCATACGCACAAGCATAGAGCCAGTCAGCATCCCGTTTGTGCTGCTTCATCTCCGCATAGTAAGGATCCGCCATATCCGTCATCTAGCAATTGGTCACTTTGAAGCTGAATTTGAAGAAAGCTTAGATGTGTTGCAATTAGACAACGACAGAGCCACACCTTCTTAAATAGGGCAACATCGTAACGGATATATTATGTTTGAAACCATTTACAACGGCTATATTCGTCTGCTCGCACTTACAACGGCTATATTATACAGTAACTTCACTTAAATCCTTGTACACCTGTTTGATATTTAATTAACCCCGTTATTGGATTGAATTTTGGGTCTAACTAATTTTGTATTTAGACATCTCTGGCCCAAAGATGATGGACTTAATAGCGTTGTGCGGTCGTTCGGCGCACGCTTTTCCATTAATAAGAAAGAACGGCTGACGTGACGGTGGCGCTTCTCGAAATCCACTATCTCCACTCGAAAACTGTATTTTCGTCTCCTTCTTCCTTATCTTCTCGATCCATTACAACCCAAAAAAAACCCCTAACTATGTCGTCTTCGTCGTCTGCATCCACCTGTTGGGGTCAAAATCGGTCAACGACGAAATCGTCACCCGAAAGTCCTCGAAAGAAAACTAAGTGACGATCAAAACCAAAAAACGGGCCGTCACTCGATAAAACTCACGGGAAGGCTCGTCCATTCCCGTCTGGCGCCAGCGGCAAGGGTCCTGGCGCCCATCCGTGCAATCGTCTCATGATCTCGGGCAACGGCAGCATCTTGGTCCCTTAAACCCATGTCCGGATCGTCCGAGAACTACAATGATTCTTCCGCAAAGCCTTCACGATTGTTTAAAAGATTCATCTTTTAGACGTCTAAAGTTCGAAGCCTCATTGCTCAAACCCTTGAAGACGGAAAGTCTACGAATCCAAGTCCATCTCAATCCCGATACTCGAGGAGTCTCGTTGGGTTAGAAACGATTATCTCGAAATCTACGGCTAAAGATCCTCCCAAATTCGAAGATTTCCCGCACGAACGACTAACGGGGGAAAGATCGAACAACGGAAAATCCACGGACGGAAAGACGGCCTGGCACCGGCGGCACCCCGGCCTGGCTTCGGCGGCACCCGTCAAGCTAATAACCTCGCTCGCAAAACAGGTCGACACCTTAACTGCGAGGAGCAAGTTGCCGCGCGGATCCACCAAGGCACGCCGCGGCAGAAGACTCGACTTCGGATCTCCCGAAGCACGAGAAAAAGATGCCTCGAAAGAGCCCACTCCTGAGGAAATGGCTCCGAAGGGACAGCAAACGACCTCGCAGAACCTTCCACCCCCGGCTACGGGAAATAAGGAGAGCGACATCGAACGCATCAATCTGGATATCAGCGACCAATCGGATCCTTCCGATGAAGATGCCGACATCCACCCTAGGAGGACCCGAAGCCAGTCCGCTCGGCAGACGGTATCCTTCGAAAGGCCCATGACAGAAGAGGAAGAAGAACTCTACTGGATGGAGCAGAAAGAACTCGCGGAGGATCAAACTCGGATCTATCGCGACCAGCGCCGACAAAATCGGAGGAACGCCGGTAGCAACAGCGAGATCCATGATCTCCGCGAATCTCTCAAGAAGACCGTGGCCGAAGTAAAAGCGGTGAAATCGCAGATCCATCAGGCGACCAGTTCCGCCCCCGAGATCGATAGACTTCTCGAGGAAGAACGGAAAACACCATTCACCGCTCGGATCACGGAAACACGCATCTCGGACCCAGGGAAAATCAAAATCCCGGTCTATGACGGTACGACGGATCCTAAGGCGCACCTGCAGTCCTTCCAGATCGCAATGGGTAGATGTAAACTCCCGGAGCGCGAACGAGACGCGGGTCATTGTCTTCTCTTCGTCGAACACCTCAAAGGCGCCGCACTCGAATGGTTCTCCCGGCTCAAAAGGAACTCCATTGGAAGCTTCCGCCAACTGGCCTCGGCGTTTCTCAAACAATACTCCATGTTCATGGACAGAGAAACATCCGACGTGGACCTATGGAGTCTAGCTCAGAAGGAGGACGAGTCGCTCTGCGACTTCATGCGAAGGTTCAAACTGGTGATGGCCAGAGTGACAAGCATCAGCGACAATGTCGCAATCGACGCCTTGAGGAAAACTCTTTGGTACAAGTCGAAGTTCCGAAAGTGGATACTACTGGAAAAGCCGCGGACAATCCAGGATACTCTCCACAAAGCAACGGACTTCATCATCATGGAAGAAGAGATGAAGCTTCTATCGCAGAAGCACGGACCACATAAAACGTCCTCGAAAAAGAAACCCTCTCGTAATGACAAGAACGTCCATCACGAAGGGGAAGACACCCAAGGCGAGCATAACTACGCCATCAACTCGGATCAAGGCAGAACCTCCGGAAACACCTGGACCAGGAACCAGTACAAGGATAATTCCTACTGCGAGTTCCACGAAACCAGAGGTCACTCCACTGCGAACTGCAAGGTTCTCGGCGCCCGGCTCGCCGCAAAGCTCCTCACCGGCAAACTGTCAAAGGTTAAGAGTATAAAGGACTTGCTCCTGGACTCCGACCGCCCAAAGACCAACAAAACTGTCTCCGAGGACCACGCAACCGAAAATCAATCGGGTGAAAAGTGCGGAAGGAGACAGAACGACCAAGGGAACAACAGCAGTCCAGAGGGTAAACATGATCATCGGAGGATCACAGTTCTACCAAGACTCTGTCTCGTCGATAAAAGCCTACGGGCGAAAAGCCGAGACAAGTTCCAACTGGTTCCCAGACAGCGATATTCTTAACCACACGATCGCTTTCGAGGAACAGGAAACCGTTGGAATCGACAAACCTCACTGCGATCCCTGGGTTATCGACCTGGTAATCCAGGATCTCGAAGTCGGCCGCATCCTCGTCGATACAGGAAGTACGGTCAATGTTATCTTCCGCGACACCCTCTACAGGATGAAGATCCCACTTGGGGAAGTCGTCCCTGAGCCAAAACCTTTGACTGGGTTTTCGGGCGTCACTACCATGACCCTCGGAAGAATTAAGCTCCCGGTCATGGCAAAAGAAGTCACAAAGATCGTCGAGTTTGCAGTAGTCGACAACCCGGCCATCTACAACGCCATCATGGGAACCCCTTGGATCAACTCCATGAAAGCGGTACCATCCACATATCACCTCGGCATCAAGTTTCCGACTCCAACCGGAACCGCAGTCATCTGGGGTAGTCAGAAACAATCGAGACTCTGTTACCTAGCCGAGTTCAAACTGCGAAAAGATCGGAACTCCCCTGCGGCCAACCCGAAACGAGCAAAGGAATCACACAACATTCCCGAAGACTCGAAAAAAGATGATCCAGAATCATCCGAACAGGCAACGATTCAAGACAGCGAGAAAGCCTCTGAATCCACCGTCGTAAAGGCAGACAGCTCGACCTCCGCACAAACCACCGATCCGACCAGAACGATCGGAACGGCAACGCCCGGGGAGTAAAAACGTTTGCGACAACTCTCAGAACTACGAGATGGCTTAATCCTCGAAAGAGGTACGTAGGCAGCTCGTCGAAACACGGCGAGTTCAGCTATCCCCCTCACCAAAAAGGGGGGGGGGACTGGGTACGTATACTCCTATACTCCCACAAAAACGCGAAGAATCCGCACATGTACTCGAACATTTGAAAATTTTAATGAAATTCTTTCTATCATTTATGCTCACTTAAACGCATAAACGCTTCGGAAAAACGAAAATCATATTCAAAAGAAACGCGAGACGTCGCAACTTCTTAGAAAGATAACAAAACTCGTATCATCCGCTAAAACAGTCCACCTGCGACTTAAAAATAACTCACGCCCGTCGATTGGCCCCGACGGACGCACACAGAAACGTTTCACTCAATACAAACTCGTAGTCAGACCTACAAGGTCCTCTTACATCCGACAAGGATATCATAGCGCGCTATACAAGAAACCCAAAATTTTGGTTTAGCGTCTCGGATAAAATCCGAAGATAGCTCGATTCTTTTAACACAAGTCATATAAGCCGGCGACTAGTCGCGGACTTTAAACGAAAAGAATCAGGAAGAAATCACTAACAGGCAAAACGAAAGCCGATCAGTCATCGCACAGCCTTAAAGCTGAGTGTAAGCCTAGGTCTTGCCCTAAACCCAGTCTTGCTGGATCTTGACATCTCACAGACATAGTATCGTATACGAGATCCCAAAACATGTCTCTTATCGCTTACACCTAAACGCTCGCTAAAAAGTAGCATACGTACCAAGCGACAAAAAAGAGTTAGGATACGAAGTGACTACTCGCATTCTTTCCTCTACACTTGACGAAAGTATAAATCAAAACAAAAGACGAAATCTCGCAAATTTTCATATTCATAAAAGCCACAAAAACGACGGGATTCCGAGCCACCAACGGCCAGTCCCAAAACATAAGAATGCAACCTCCAACGGTCGCAGAATAAATTCCTAAAAACGGCCACACACGGCCAAAAAATACGATTCACAAAAGGAAGTCAACATTGAGGAATCCGGATGTGGAAATCCCGAATGAACTAGCAGGCTGGTCCACTTCCTCGTTCACGCCTTGAGCGTTCCCACCACCCTCGGCGTTCTCATCGGCTCCGGCCTCCACCGTATCCTCGGAAACCTCGATAGGTTCCCATAGTCTCCGGACTCTTTCTTCGACCGGAGGAACCAAGGACTCAGCATGAGCGCACTCGGCCATAAAATCCTTCATCTCAGCAATCTCGGACTCGAAGGAGAAATCCGGGTTCTGAGACTTATAAAGGTTTACGACCGAGCCCCGGCACTCGCGGAAATCGCCAACAAACTCCTGAGCTTCTTTAAAACATTGAAACTAAGCAGCAAACGATTCCGCCCGTCTCGCCACCTCAGCTGCGACCATCCTTCTTCCTCTCCTTTTCGCCCGAACAAGAGCTCGAGCATGGAGCTCAGCTTGCTTCGCCTTCTGCGCCTTTACCTCTTGACGGAACCGGAAAAGCTCTCGCTCAGCTTCTGTGGTCTTGAAGTTAGCAATCCTGGACTTGCGGAAACTCGAGTCAAGCGCCTCGCTAAACACTCTTAGTCCCTCCATAAACTCAAGATCAGCAAGCATGCATATATACAGGTTCGAACGTACGGTTAAGAAGTTCGAAGGGCCAAACCTCGTTGACACGCTGGGAGCCCTCGGCAAAAACCCGTTGCTTCTCCTCATCCTCCAGCGACTCGTCAGTAATAAACTCCGGAGGAAGGCCATCAAAGAAATTGTTGGGGAGTGGAAAATCGCTGGCTCCGTCTTTTTCCGTTGGAGCGAAACTAGGGTTTTCTCCCAACGGTGAAGGATCTTCCGAGCCTTCCCCATCATCGATTTCCTTCCCCTTATGAGATCTCTGTCTACGCCTCCAAGTAGGAGCTTCGATGACCGGTTCGGCATCGTACGACGGGACAGGATCTCGGGACCGATAAAGTCTTACTGCATCTCAAATCCGTTCGAGGGTGAAGGACTTCCAAAAAAACGGCCTTTGACGAAGAAGATCTCTCTTGACGAAGAGATCACCATGCAAATGCGCGATAGGCCTGTTCCCTACAAAGCGAAACTTTTTCACTAAAAACTCGCACTTCCGAAATGGTGAAATAGACAACAGGTTTTTCATCGTATTACCTCAGTTGAAGTTCCATGCTTGCGGAAATAGATGGAGGCAGCTCTCCTCGACAGACTCACCATCTATTCGGACAAAGAAGAAACGCTCCTGCCACGACTTGGGGTTCGAAGTAGTCCCCTGGATTACGGCCATATCCTTCTTAGGCAGCATGGAGTAGTAACCGTCGCTCCCCGTCGGCCGAGTGCCCCAAAGACCTTCGAAATCATCGGGACCAAGATCAATCCCGAGTTCATAGCTTGCGATCAGTACGCCAAGCCAACTCTCCAAGGCAGGAACGCTGAGCTGGCTGATCGAAAGTTCGAAGCGGTGAAGCGCACGAACAATGGCACCAGGGATCGGGAACCACATACGGCAATACGTAAAGAAAGCCTCGTAACATGTAAAGAAACCTTGCGGAGGATTCCGCGCACTCTCGTTACCAACGGGAATCCGGAACTTGACTCCGTCAGGAATCTGGTAAAAATCTCGAAGAATCCTGAGATATTTACGCGAAACCAGGCTCGGCATAAAAGGAGCACCAGGCTGCCTCAAAGGTCTCTTTGGAACAGGGATATCTGGCAGTGATGGGGGCGAACCTACAAGGGCTCAGTAATACGCATTCTTCGCTTCCTCCTCGACCAACTCCTCCTGCTTCACCGTCACATGGGCAGGAGAGTCATCTGAAGATGAATGGGAAGAAGAGTTTCTCTTTGAGGATCTTGAAGGCATTTTTCTTAAAGAGAGAGAAAGGATTCTTGAGAGAGAAAGTAAATTTCTTATGATGAAGTAAGAATGAGATTTCTTACTCCATCCTTATAAAGGAGGTAAAATCACTATTTACCCCGACTTTCGGCAAACGATTACGTCTCTACACCTTCCCTCACGGCCATACCGCAAGCTAGGATCCGACAGGCACTGCGGTTCCTAGCTAGCTGGGGGGCTAACTGTTGGGGTCAAAATCGGTCAACGACGAAATCGTCACCCGAAAGTCCTCGAAAGAAAACTAAGTGACGATCAAAACCAAAAAACGGGCCGTCACTCGATAAAACTCACGGGAAGGCTCGTCCATTCCCGTCTGGCGCCATACCATCTACACAACATCCGGCGAATAAACTCTAGCAATGCCATTATAGGACTATCACGAGCTGGCAGAAGAGCTTTATTCAACGATTCAGCAGCGTTAGAAGTCATCACGTTAAATCTCTCCCCTTCGAAATGTGAGCGTGTCCATAACTTTTTGTCGATTTTCTCCAAATAATCCCAACATCTCCAATCCGTAAGTTTAATAAGCTCCATGATCTCGTTAAACTCTGAAGCTCTGAACGCTTCCCCTGCTCTGCCAACCATAGCCTTTTGTTCCTTTCCCTTATACTTTTCTTGCACGTTTCGCTGAAGGTGGACAAGACAAATACCATGGTGTGCACGTGGGTACCATTTCTCTTTCGCTGCAAATATAGCTGCGCATATATCTGATATAATACTAAATCACAACCATCTTCAACAATAGTAGATAACCTTTCAAAAAACCATGTCCAAGATTCTGTGTTCTCTATTTCCACTACTGCGTAAGCAATGGGGAATACACTGCTGTTAGCATCTTGTCCGCTGGCACTTAGCAAACAACCTTTGTACTTCCCAAACATGTGGGTGCCGTCCACCACAAGGACCTTCCGCAGGTGCTTCCACCCATCTATCCATGCTTTCAGGGACATGAATGCATACTTGAACCTTGTTTTTCCTTCTTTATCGATTTCGGTTTTAATATCGGTGATTGTTCCAGGATTTGCAAGCTTCAGTACTTCCATGTACTGTGGTAGCATTTTGTAAGACATCTCCTCTGTTCCTTGCGCGGACACAATCGCTAGTTCTTTAATTTTCCAAGCTTTCCAGTATAAGCATATATATTTGAATTCCGTTCGCAATATTTCCGGAAGTTCCATAGCACGCGGTCCAGAGTAGAGTCTCTCGTATTTCGAGCGCAATAGAGCTGCAAGCACTTTCGCTTTACCATGTTTTTTATACTTTCCTCGAACATCGGATTGGCATACATGATTAAGAATTGCCTTCTTGACCAGATAAGTTGGAGAATCACCGAGTTGCACTGCCAATACTCTCCAGTTGCATTCTGTATCGTAACATTTGGCCGTGATTCGGTATTTACAATGCATCAGCTTAAAAGTGCACACCTTCGCAATCGCATAGATGGCCAACGTCAACTTGCACTCCGCTTTGTCTTTAAACATCCTCCCAACGTATATGTCAGAGTCCTCCTTGTTAAAGTCGATGTCCAGAGGCTGGCAGCTGCTTCCATCCATTTCATTATACACAGCATCTACATCATTATATCTATACATTTCTGCTACTTGTATGCCTTTCATGAATGCTTCTCCACCCTGAACTTGTGTAGTTTTGGTGACAGGAGGATCAGCAAACACATCTTCGTCATCTTGTTGGAATGCGGTTGACGGGGGAATAGGAGGGCCAATATATCATCATCATCAGCTTCAGTCACCCGGGTGTGTTGGTTTTTCGGTTTAGGTGGCGTGACAAGAACAGCATCAACCCCTTCCTCGGTCGACGGGGGAATAGGAAGGTCAACAAAATCATCATCATCAGCTTCAATCACCCGGGTGTGTTGGTTTTTCGGTTTAGGTGGCGTGACAAGAAAAACATCAATGCCTTCCTCGGTCGACAAGGGGATAGGAGGGTCAACAAAATCATCATCATCAGCTTCAGTCACCCGGGTGTGTTGGTTTTTCGGTTTAGGTGGCTTGACAAGAACAACATCAACGCCTTCCTCGGTCGACGGGGGGATAGGAGGGTCAAAAAATTATCATCATCAGCTTCAGTCACCCGGGTGTGTTGGTTTTTCGGTTTAGGTGGCGTGACAAGAACAACATCAACGCCTTCCTCGCTCTATGTTCCTTGGGTGTACGAACAACAACGATCTCTAGAGGATGATATATAATCGCATTTTGCATCGGTAAAAGCCGTTGAACGTCTCCGCCTGGAATCCTTTTTGTTTGATTTAGACCCACCTGGACTTGATCTTGCACCCCTATCAGACGCTGATTTTCCACACCGTGGTCTCTGCCACCAATACCGCCAGAACGACGATAACTGTTACCACCTAACTGTCCACCATTATTTCCTTTACCTGGACCTCAAAATCGTCATTGTCGTCCGTCACGCAATCGTTTCGTACGTAATCATGCCAGACATTATAGTCATAATCGGTATCATCCCCTTCATCTTCTGCCGAAACATCTTCCATGTTTCCTCCAGCGTCCACCGCCATATCTCCAGAGGATGCTACTATGTTAGCATCCCTATTGTTTCCATTGTCCACTGCCATATTTTCTAGGCATAATCTTCCTGTACCTTGTTCGCTACAGATTTGTTGAGGGTGATTATCTGACGCCGTATTATCTTGATTAGCCCCACTCCCAACCCCACTGCCATCCATGTTTCTCCAGCGTCCTCCGCCATATCTCCAGAGGATGCTACTATGTTAGCTTCCCTATTGTTTCCATTGTCCACTGCCATATTTTCTAACCATAGCCTTCCCGTATCTTGTTCGCTACATGTTTTTTGAGCCAGATTATCTGACGCCGTATTATCTTCATTAGCCCTGCAGCCTCTGTACCCACCAGGGGCCAAGAACTGAGCTTCCCCACCAGACTGAGAGTTTTGTTTGTAACATGCTTTAATTGTTTCGACCTGCATCAAAAAAGCTTCTTCTTCATCTTCATCAGGAGCTCTGCCAGGTGCATTCATTTGAGACGTAATTACTCGTTCGGACCTTATAAATGTCATTTCTCTTGCAACACACTCTCTGAATGTGACGAAGAAATTAACTGACTTGTGTGCCCAGTGGAGAGCCTTGAAAATCCTAAAATCTTTGTCGGTTGCTATCTCCACGGGAGCAGCCGCTGTACCCACCATTTCACTCTCTCCATCATTAAGCCAATAGCACATTTCGGCAGAGACTTCCCTTCCCGACAGCCCATATTCAGCAAAAAGACTAACTTTTAGGCCATCAGCGCTTCTAATTCTGGAGGAATCGACTGCTCTACCCATTCTATCATTATCTATCTTGAAATCCCAAACTCCATTGTCATACATTATCCACCTCCCAGCCATAACGACAATGCAAGAATTACAGAGACCTACAGTCCAAGAAAAAGTTCCCGTTAGGGTCATCTGCAAATAGAGGAAGCACACATTTATAAAAAAAATACTGAAGCTTAGAAATCAAACATTGTACCTTCGCCGGTGTTGGAACTGATTTCCTTCCCTTTACCAACACTACTTGAGCCGACGCTCCGACCTCCAATAATTGTTTCAATCATTTTCTGTTAGGGTGGATGCACATCGACGGCCTCAGACGAGCAAGATATTTTCTTCTATTAGGGTTCTTCTTTTTGTTGTCCACCAGTTCTAACTTAGTCTCACCATTACAAGTAAGCACACCCACAAATTAGTTTATTAATATTATCACAAATATCAGAAACATTTAACTGGCGGGAAAAGATAAGGTGAAAGGACAAATTATTACCTTTAACTTTTTAAGCCGGTCACCGTAAAAATAAGTTAAAAAAATGCAGCCGGTCGCTCGCACGTGGAAAACATTCACGTCTCGTGGGTCGCCATATCTGTGGGTCGTTTCTAGTGGGTCGATTTCATAAGTTTCATGGGTCACTCGCGGGAAGTTAATGGGTCAAAAGGTCGAAATGGGCATCGATTTTCTTCTCTCCCTACTAGGTGCCCATTCCCCCAATAAAAACTTGGCCCGACCCATTTCGCCATTTAAGAACTTCACGCGACCCATTGAAACAACGAACCCTTTGTAAACCTAAAGACTAATCATATGAGGCCTTGTATCCGGGTACGTATGGACGATTGATTCCATTCAAATCGCAGTTAGGTAGACAGTCTTAACTTTGTTAAAGCTTTAAGAAAAAAAAATGTCATGTAAAACACGTTGTCATACATGCAAGATTCTAAACTCACAAAGAATTGCCCCCACCTTTAATTTTTCCAGGCGTTGCTGATAAATAGAATTTCGAATCGAACATTAGATTAAACCTCTAAAGAATTAAAGATGTTCTAAACCTTCAAAATTGAAACACTGTATGAATGGAAGAGCATCGACGTGCAATATATGAGATAGTGAGAATACGGTGAACCAAAATGTATTTCAAAATTATTAAAACAATCAGACTGATCAGGACTAGAAAATTTATAAAAACAGGAAATGTTTTATAGCCAAAAGTAGTCGTGTTTGTACTAATAGTGGTGTAATTAACTTATATATATATATACTTTTTTATCGAATTTTAGCTGTTATATATAATATCGTCATAGTGGTTTGAATCGATATCGCAATAATGGATCATTATATATTTATGTTAGAGCTTTTATTAGGTTTTCAGTGTAATACATGCTAATAGCATCACCATCGTTGCGTATGTAATATGTACGTATGATAATATGTAATCAACTTTATATCAAACATATGTGGGTCTACCAAAAAAATCATTTTTCATATATGATTTGTCTTTATAATATCAAACAAATGTGCATGGGTCTACCATATATTTAATATTTTTTGCGGGAAAGAAAGCTCTAATATTATCTATCTCTTACAAATGTGGGGGGAAAGAAAGAAATAGTTAATATTTTTTGAGTTATTCTTAGTATTTTAAAAGAGATCTGCGATATGACTAATATTATCTATCTCTTCAACCAACCCCAAAAAATATGAGGTATTCTTAGGTTCTCCCCCTAGAATAAACATATAGGTTTACCAATCAATATTATTTTGTTCTTTTATATTCAATATCTTTTTAAAAAGAATTCTAAATATTGTCAAGTTATTTTATGTTTTTAAAATAAATAAAAAAGGTAAAAATAGCTACAAGAAAAAAAAAAAAAATTTTAATATTTTCAATACAGTCAGCAAAACACTAAACCATGAATCCTAAACTCTAAACTATTGGGTAAATTTTAAACCTTTGTATAAATCCTAAATTCTAAATCAAAAATACTAAACACTAAATCTTAAAAACACTAAACCCTTTAATCCTGACCCCGAAATCCTTGGATCTGTGTTTAATGTTTTTAAAATTTAGTGTTAGTATTTTTTATTTAGGGTTTATGATTTATCAAAGAGTTTATGGTTTATCCAAAGGTTTATTGTTTATAATTTAGAGTTTATAACGGCATTAAAAATATTTAAAAATATTTCTTTTCAGTAAATACTACAATTTTTTATTTATTTTTACCTTTGTATTTTAAAAACATAACTAGACTTTGATCCGCGCATCCGTGCAGAGTTTATTTTTTTCAAAAATATGTTTCTATTTGTTTTTCATATCACTATAATATATCATATATGTGTCATCGTATACATAATTTTATTTTATACGTACCATCATATAAGTAATTATATAATTAATAGGAATTTATATCGAATGTTTAAGATTCTATAACATTTTTGCTTGATCATTGTGGTCATATTTGTGTGTTTATCTTATAGCTCTGTCTGAAATTCCTTTAAAGATTTCCAGCTTAATAATCATGCAGCGATCTAAGGAACATATATTATCCTTGCTATCCATGTTTATTTTTTAACTTAGTTCTGTATAAAGTTTGAAAATAATGTTTGTGTTTTTTTGGTTCGACAGGTTTAAAACGTTTTGGAGAACGAAGACCACAATACAGATCACAAATTTATACAACGCAGATCATGACAAACTGGAACCAAAAACGGTTAGTAATTTCCATGATTCGACTATTTGTACATCACAATAGTTGTAGGTTAACTGGTTGTCATGATTATTCGCAATAGACATTTTTATTGATTAAAAATATGATTTAAACGAAAAGTAGTGAAAAACAAAGCGAAATTCATTTAAAAAAAAAACTGAAAATTCCAGAATCAACATGAAACAAAACCAAAACAACAAACTCGGTATATGTAACGTAACCCTCACATTACTAATCTTCCTTTGTCTTCTCCATTATGATTTTCTTAGCACATAACTTCTTAGATGTACAATTCATGTCCTTATGATCAGCATCTCCTTCCTTACGCTTAGAAGGTGTTGAAAATTTTTCAGATGAACTCTCTTTGTTATGATCAATCAAAGGAACCTAAGATGTACAATTCATGTCCTTATGATCAGCATCTCCTTCCTTACGCTTAGAAGGTGTTAGAAAAATTTTCAGATGAACTCTCTTTGTTATGATCAATCAAAGGAACCTAAGAACGGAAATTTTTTTAGGTCAATTCAATCTCATTCAAATATCAGTGCGGTTATAAAATAACAAACTTGACACTTTGCAAGTATTCACAGAGGATTTGGTGACAATGGAATTGCCTGTGATGACTATCTTGTATTTATGGCTGGTTGGTCTGTATATCCCAGTAGCTGGGTTTACTGAGAAATTTTCGAGGTACTCCATTGACCGACCTGCAAATTCTTAACACGAGCAAGGCAGAGACTCTTACAGATACACGAGCAAGGAAGTAGCTCTTACAGGTACAATGTATCTCGAATCCCTACAATAACAAATAATCATACATTGGTTTAGTCGTTGGCATTATTAAGTTCTAGAAAACAAATAGCTTTAAAAGAAAGACATACCATCTTATCTTCGAGTATGAACTCGAAAGTCTCTTCTCAAGAATAGTTTGAGTGTTGTGTCCACGAATGAAGAACTTTGACTTCAATCTTCCAAGTATTCTTATATGGTTTGAGATTGTTCAACAAAGTGATTTCGTTGTTTGTAACCATAGTCATAGTAATCTATGTTTTACTGTGAGGTGTGGAGGAATGTAGGTTATATAGGGAGGTGACTAATCTAGGTTATAAGGAGTGATTGCGTGCAAAGATATTCTGCGGATATTCTGAACTTCAAATTATTAAGGTATAGCATATATTTTGCAAAATATTTTGGATTGTAAAATCTTGTTTGTTATATTGTTTTCGCTTATTTAGGTAACTAATTATGAAGGCATTGACGACTTTTAAGGAGATTGGGAAGCAATAAATAGAGTTTGAAAATATATGGTCGCAGAAATAAAAGACAGGGAAGAAAGTTTAGTTTAGAAAATTACAGTAATAATATATTGCAAAGACTGCAACAGAGAATCCAGCCAATTCCGTCTACCATATTTTTTCCAAACTCTATATTATTAAGATCTTTTCAGGAATAAAGTAATATTCTGTTACTTTAATTGTTTGATTAATTTAACGATTTGGTTAGCCGATAAACGGGCTAAAGTAAACTGTTAGTTTTTGTGAATAATTGATTTTGATTTTGGTTAAAAGCTTATGTTACTGAAGTTACTAAAGGGACACTAATAATCTTTGTTTCCAAACAGTTTTAATTAAGTCTACTATGTATGATTCTTGTTAAACATTTTTTTGGTCATCTTTATATGCAATTATATTTTATTTTAATTTTACGTGTTATATATGTTATTGTTTCGCCATGTGATGTATTCTCTGTATAGTTACTTATTATTGGAATTCACCGAAGGGGCCATTTAATTGCGTTTTTATAAGTGGGGGATGTGTCATATATTACTGAAAATATAATTTTTCTTACTCAAACCAAAATAAATATTACACAATTAAATTTTCTGTTTTTTAAATGAAAAAGAAGAAATGTTGTTTTTTAACAATACCTTTGTTGGATTGTCGTTAATAATTTTTATTAAGTAAATAATAATCACAATCTCAACAAAAACTAATTATAAATATGAATTGGGCATTGTGAATAAAAAATTTTCGTTGGACCTCATAGTTATAGAGTTAAAAAAAACCATTAGGGTTGCTGTTACTTTTTTCCGGGAACAAACCAACAGTTTTTTGTGACCGACGAAAAAAACTTGTTTCTTCTCTCAAAATAATGAGATCATTCGGCATCTTCGAACAAAGAGACCTCGTTCCAAATCACATCTGAAAATGAATGCAGATCGTTATTGAAAAACGGCATCATATAAAGGTTTGAACCACTATAATTCTTTTTCCAATCGATCTATGTATTTTGTGCTCTTTACGTTTAGTTTTTTTGGTATTAGATTCTGATAGTTCTTGATCTAAATCATGCACAACAGGAACACCGCTCAAGCAAAGAAACTAACAATAGAAGCTCTATTGATAAAAACCCAGCTCCATAGAAGAAAAAAAAATTGTCATGTAAAACACGTTGCCATACATGCAAGGTTCTAAACTCACAAAGAATTGCCCCCACCTTTAATTTTTCCAGGCGTTGCAGATAAATAGAATTTTGAATCGAACATTAGATTAAACCTCCAAAGAATTTGAGATGTTCTAAACCTTCAAAATTGAAACACTATATGAATGGAAGAGCATCGACGTGCAATATATGAGATACTGAGAATACGGTGAACCAAAATGTATTTCAAAATTATTAAAACAATCAGACTGATCAGGACTAGAAAATTTATAAAAACAAGGAAATGTTTTATAGCCAAAAGCCCAAAAGTAGTCGTGTTTGTACTAATAGTGGTGTTATTTGTTGTGAAAGTAATAACTTGTATTCGTTCATATCGACCAATAGGTCTATTTATACATGATATAGAGATCGTCATACATTAATATAAACCTAAGCCCATTACATAAGATAATAAGATAAAGGCCCAGTCCAATGGTTAATGTCTTCTATGCGGCTGGTCTTGTCCGGAAGGTCTGGTCGATGAGCCTAATAGACGGGATGGTTAATGGACATCCATAAACATGATATTCATAATACTCCCCCTTGGATGCCATAACCATTTTCGGGCTTGTAGTGTGCTTAATGTTGCCTCATTAAAACCTTACTAGGAAAACCCAATTGGGACAAAACCATAGTGAAGGAAAAAGAGTACAACACACACTACTCCCCCTGGTTAGGACCTCAGTAAAGGTCTTGAAGCCTGCGTATGTAAATCTGGTGCACAAGCTTCCTGAAAGTCTTGGTTGGTAGATCTTTGGTGAAGAGGTCGGCTGGATTCTCTTGAATGAACTGGTAGCTTCTTGAACGTCTTTATGCCTTCTGGAACTCCACCGAGACGTGGTCAGGATGTACATCTTGGTTGCTTGTCACTCTATGTCCTAGTCGGACTGTTGGTACTTAACCAGTACTCGAATGAACCTTTAGTCTACGATTAAACTATACTCGCAGGTCCTCTTATATCCCACGGATCTTCTAGTCATATGGTCTTGCCATAACATGGACACTTATATATATTGAGTCATCGACCCAAACACATACGAACCATTTGGCTCCTTATGGACGTGCCTTTCCATTTAGGTATACATCACCAGTATGTGCTAATGGCTTATCCATTATGATCGATTTTCTTTATCTGGTCGATCCATGTTGAGTTATAGACCTTGTCCATACTTGTATGTCCCATGATTTTTCTTTATGTATCAGTATGTCTTTCCATGGACCATATAATTCCTTTGGTTAGATACATTATGTCATAGACCTCGATCAAACTTATGTTTGTTTGTCTCACATGAACGGTTAGGTCGGGACAAGGCCGAGATGATTAAGACAGAACATGGCCGGGTATGGCCATGGTCGATATGGACCTTTTGGTCGTGAACCTTAAGGGTTCATTCTTTTCTTTCTCTGACCATATCACATTCTATTCTTGGTATATTGGATTATAGACCTAAATACATATACATGGCTATGATCTCTATTATAGATCATTGTAGTCCCATCATAGCCTGTCCAAGAATCAGTCAAACTTAATCATTCTTTTCTTAACACAAGGGATTTCTTTCATAATATATGGACTGATCGTTCTATTATAGAACTCCTTTTACTAAGTATCACATGTATGCAGCTGCTCTTTGATACAATCCATGAACAGCTCAGGAACGACACTGTTCTATGAGAACTTCTTTCTCATCTTTCAGATCTCTTATCTCTTTGATATCTTAGCTCTAAGCTCTTAGCTCTTAAGTCTTAGGTCTTAGGTCTTAGGTCTTAGGTCTTAGGTCTTAGGTCTTAGGTCTTAGGTCTTAGGTCTTAGGTCTTAGGTCTTAGGTCTTAGGTCTTAGGTCTTAGGTCTTAGGTCTTAGGTCTTAGGTCTTAGGTCTTAGGTCTTAGGTCTTAGGTCTTAGGTACCTTTATATCCAGGGATCTATATACTGCTTACTACATCTTTATGTGTCCAGACATTTTCTATGCTTTGCAGTAGCATCCACCACATAGGAATTCATTTCCTTGTAATATGTTCCTTAGTCTCTGTGGGTAACCTTGTGTAATCAAGTCATTCCTTGAATGCTTTTAAGTAGGGACATGGACGACCTCTTGTTTACATGGTCATGTCCTACATCTCACGGTTTGCTTTTCCTCACAAGACTCATTTGTCCACTGGTCAGATGGCGTTTCTCTTATATATATATGTGGCCAATACGCCCGTCTCTTATTCTTTAATTTAAATCCCACATCCCATTCTTTTCTTTATGAATACTCTCACGTGGGTTCGTGATCCTCGCTTATATCTCTTATGCTCAAGTGCTTTCTCTTATACATCTCTATCACTTATGTGTATGTATGTGTGTATGTGTCGACACTTTATATCATGTTCCATCTCATCGCTTTCTCTCGCGTTCTATCGCGTTCCAGACATGTTTTAATCAATTTAGAGATTTCATTATCCAGGACCTTTGCTACCTTGTAACTTGGCGTCCCAAGCTACATGATTTGGTACCTTAGATGTTCAGCTGGCCAGCCTTGTCTCTATGTCTGGTCTGGTTTCCTTTAGTGAACCCGGATCTATCATTATGAGCACCTTTTCTCTTTCTATCCGAGGTTCCTTATATATGGAACATACTGGTCTATCTTGTATAGACTCTTTAGCAACTTGATTATGTCTCTACTAGGACATTTATTTCGTGGTGGTAAGCTGGTATGACTTAAGTCATTCATTTATTTTGGGTCTAATCTGTCTGGATATCATCTTGTATGATTTCTGTCTTTGTATGGACGTCCAGTATCATGTTATCTGGTCCGAGGATCTTGCCAAGACAAGGACGGTTAATACCAATCCATTTCTCTTATCACATTTACTCTTTACCAGCTTATAGCTTTCTCCTTTTAATGTTGGATAGCCGGATTCATCTTGTATGTAATCCGTGTAACTTGGCCACAATCTGATCACCCATGTTTGGCTCATGGTCTCTTAGAATTCGTGGGAGAAAGACATATTCTTTATCCAACATATATTCCCAATCTCATCTCATCTTGTATGAGGTTCCATCCTAAACGGCACATATGTTTGTGGTGGTCTATTCATAATCTCTTAGGATGGTGTCTGGATCATGACCCTTTATCATACTTAAATGGGAATATCTATGCTTATTTTATATGGCCTGATGCATCTTGTCTTTTATACATGTAGAACTTGTGATGTCCCCAAGTTTATAGACTCTTAAAGTCTGAACCTTATAGGTTATGTCCAGTTCGGCCAAGTTCTTAAGCCTTATGGGTTATGGCCTGATCGGCCAGGCTATCACGTTTATTTGGCCATCATGTTCGGAATTTTATAGTATGGTCATGGACCACACAGGAGTGTATTCTCCCCCTCATGAACATGCTATAAATTCTTTTGTGTAGGGACACTTAAACCATTATGCCATTTCGTGATACTTGGGACAATTAAGTCTCATGAGTTTTCCTTGTGTACATGTTTCACAACGTGAGATTCTATGGGACAACTCTTTGTGCCTTTGTAATATCAAACTTTGCATCAAGTTTGGACCAGGATGGCTAATCCGGTCATGCCATAAAGTGTTTAATTTCGTTGGTCAACCAATCTGGTTACCTAGGCCCTTGTTCCTTATTATAATGATCCTTGGCATAGTCTAGATCAGTAGGGAGTATAGTCTTGACCTCTTATATATATGCCTTAGGCGATTTTCTTATAGTCCAAAAGGAAATTTTTTTTTCTTTGCCCATTGGTCCAATGTGGAAACAATTCATACATAAGTCTTTATGACTCAATGGGTCTTTATTTGGGTGAATCAAATCGTGCCCCTTAGGCAATGCCTTTGGCTGTGGGTTTATATTGGACTATAGACACATAAACACTCGTTTGGTGTTCTCTAACATGCGTGCATTTAGGGCAATAATGTACTTGGCCTTTAGGCGCCAATGTGCTTAGCTTTTGCCACAGCCCTTTAGGCTATTCTGTACTGGTCGTAGGCTCTTATCTTACTGGTCATACCCGCATCATTTGCCTTATATATTGATATTTTGATCATCTCGCTTTGGACATAATTCATGTCCTCTTTATCATCTCCATCATATCCAACATTTTAAACCATATGGGCTTCCGGGTTCTTTTCAAACTCTCAAGATAAAGCTCACATAAGTGCTTTGGAGTCGGGAAATTCTTTGCCCAGTGATTACCCATACCACATCTATAGCACAAATCAGATTTGATTTTAGGTTTAAAAGGACACACTTCGGCCCCGTCCTCGACCACAGCCAAACCCGGGTGAGTTCCCGCGGCCTCGTCCTCGCCCTTGTGCCTTTAAACGTGCCATGACCTCGTCCCTAAACCTTCCCACGGTTATTTGTAGGTTGGTTATTGTGTTTGGACGAGATTTCTTTCCCTTTTTAGGCACCATGGCTGGTTTCGGGTAATGGTTCTGTTCCAGGAGGTCTCATCTCACTGTTCTTTAATAGCAATTCATTATTAGCCTCAGCCAATAATAAACAGGAGATCAAATCAGTATAAGTGGTGAAACCTCTTTCTCAATTACTACTTCACCACAAAGTTTCACTATTTTTTTTTAAATAATGTTGAGTTATATTCATCCACAGACCTATAGTCTTTGGAATCTCAGATTCTTCCACTTAAATGTAGCCTTTGGTAGTAACACCGTTTTATGGTGATCATATCTCCGCTGTAAAGCGGTCCAAAGGTCTAGTGGATTTTCCATTTTTGAGATACTGATTCTTTACACTCTCATTGAGATGAAGATTTCTTTCAACCACTGGAATTGTTGTCTTTAGGATTCATGCAATCAATTTAGGTAATCAATGCATATGGTTTCTTTCAACCAAGCCAATTTTATTATGGAGATCAAATAGTCAATGCATATGGTTTCTTTCAACAAATTGTGAGTTATAAGGCTACACGACCACTAATATGCAAACAAGGTCATTCGGCCACAAGGCCATTCGGCCACTAGGCCAATCGGCCACAAGGCCACTCGGTCATAATGCAAAACAAGGCCATACAGCCATAATAGGAACAAGGCCATTCGGCCACTATATAATCAAGGCCTTTAGTGATTTCATATCACAAGTGAATCAAACAATCTAGATCCAAATCAGATTTATAAATCAAACAATCTATATAGTATGCTGGTCGATTTATTTAAATAAGGTGAATGCAATTCAAATTCAATCAACCATATGATATGCAAAAAATTCTATTAATTCAATCAATCTTATGTTCAATGATGATCATATTTAAATGTCAAGATATATTAGGGTTTTCAAGGCCCCATGATCGATTTCAAGTACATGGTTCTTAATAGTATCATTTAACCAAACTCAATGTTTTAATTAACCTTTATCAATCTTTAACGCCGAATTCAAAACTTTCATGCTATCAATCTTTTAAACAATTAGGTTTGATCTTAAAAAGGTTTCAAGGCCTTAAGATTTATATTCTCAGATTTAATTAACAATCAAACTAGCAATCTTAAATCTCAAGCAATCAATCAAACAAGCAAGCATGAATAATATCAATGAAATCCGAAAATAACTTCTAGGGTTTATAGGGTTACGATTCCAAACATAGGGTTTTAGTTTCTCAGATGATGATCAATCAAACAAAACAATTTAAAAAAAATTAAATGAATCGATTTCAGGCTGAAAAGTTATGAGAGATCAAGTTCTAGGGTTTATCCGATTTTAGGGTTTATCAAGAACAAATCAATCTATTGAATCTTATAGTTTTGTTTCTATGTTCTCAGATTAATGTTTATACCTTTATCTTGCAGATATGAAGAACCGGACCACCAGAGATGGAGAGAAGACCGCGAACGGATCAGGTACTCGCCGGGCTTCTTATCGGCTAGGGTTTCAAAGTCAAGACGGCGGCGCGTACTGATGCTGAGCGTGCAGGCGTCGAAGATTGGACCGTCAAAATTTTTGCGCTGATGGATTTGTCTCGTCGAGAGCTTCAAATTGATATGTGGATCGTCGTCTAGGCCCTTACGGTTTGAGAGAACGATTGATTTGAAGTTTGCGCCGGAATTAGGGTTTTAGAGCAATTGGCGGCGCGTATTGAAACGAAGCGTGAGGGAACGTCTGAGATCGGATCGATGTGAGGTTTTCAGCGCTGGATTCTTCTCGTCGAGAACTTCAAATTGATAGGTTGATCGTCGTCTGAGTCCGTATGGTTTGAGAGGAACGGGTCGTTGAATTATAGCTGAATTTTAGGGTTAGGGTTTCCAAAGTAAAATCGGCGGCGGGTATTGATCCTGCGCCTGATGGCGCGTCTATGCTCTGATCGGAAATACGTTTGTGAAGACTTGTTCGTCTCGTTAAGAACTTCAAGTGGATAGCTTGATCGCCTTCTGGTTCCACACGGTTTGAGAGAAACGGCCGTTTGAAGTTGCGTCCGGAATTAGGTTTTTGTGGCTGCGGATTTTAGTTAGGGTTTAGAGTTCTTATCGTGCTGATAACGTGTTGTGAAAGTAATAACTTGTATTCATTCATATCGACCAATAGGTCTATTTATACATGATATAGAGACCGTCATACATTAATATAAACTTAAGCCCATTACATAAGATAATAAGATAAAGGCCCAGCCCAATGGTTAATGTCTTCTAGGCGGCTGGTCTTGTCTGGATGGTCTGGTCGATGAGCCTGGTAGACGGGATGGTTAATGGACATTCATAAACATGATATTGATAACATTATTAACTTATATATATATATATATTAACTTATATATATATATTTTTTTTTTTTATCGAATTTTAACTGTTATATATAATATCGTCATAGTGGTTTGAATCGATGTCCCAATAATGGATCATTATATATTTATGTTAGAGATTTTATTAGGTTTTCAGTGTAATACATGCCATTAGCATGTCATCTTGTTCGCATTGAACCATGCTTGACATTCACTTTCTGCAGGGATCCCTATCAATTCTTCGAAATAGTTTATCATTCCGAGCCTTCCAGATATACCAAATTATCCAGGAACAAGGATCCCTATCTAATTCTGACTCAATGATGTTAATTATTATGTAACTAAATTTGCTCTTATATATTGTGGAATTAGATAACAATGTTCTTCATGTGTCTTGTACGTTCTTCAAAGTTTATAGATATAATGTTTCATGTTTTTATATGTTACGTACTTTATCATCAGTTTTTCTTTTTTGGTGTAAACTTTATCATCAATTTTTAATCAATCAATGTATTTTTGCAACGTTTGATACACAAAAGTACTTAACTTCAAGTAATCAAACAGAAAAATACTAATGATATGAGAAGAATTTTTCAAATTTTCAAATTGTGGAATTGGGTTTCCCCCCCCCCCCTAAACACACTAACCCTACTTATTTTCCCCCAAACTATCAAGCTCTTTATAAATCCATCCAAACATATACTTTCTCTTGATAATCCCCCCAAAATTTTTTAATCCCCCTCTCTAATTAAACTTATGAATCGTGATTAATAAATCAGAAGTCGCGTTTAGAAATAGTGATTGCCCAATTTAAAATAACCCAACCCGACATTTTAAAAAAAAACGACCCATATTTTATAATTTATCAATCTTAAATCAAATTTTGGCTTAGGGTTTTTTTCTTTTTTTTCACGACAAACAGAAATAACGTGAGAGAGAGAGAGAGAGAGAGAGAGAGAGAGAGAGAGAGAGAGAGAGAGAGAGAGAGAGAGAGAGAGAGAGAGAGAGAGAGAGAGAGAGAGAGAGAGAGAGAGAGACCAAATAGTATTAGGATTACGGGATATTTGGGGTCTTTTGTTCTCTTTTTTATTATTTTTAAAAATTTCTTTTGCCTTTCTAAAACCTTTTATTTGTACATTTCTCATTAAAATTTTTAAAATTTGTTTTAATTTATGTTTAATTTGATTAATGAAGGGTTAGTTTTGGGATTATGAAAATATTATATTATAGGGACAACTTAGTGATGGTATTATACTAAGGGGATAATCATGCTGTTTTTGTTGTTGTTCGGTTTTAACAATTTTCCCTTAAAGTTATTATTTTCTATGTATTTATATCTGGATTTAACTATGACCTAATGAAATCCTAATTTAAATTTCATTTTTAATCGATAAATATTTGTAAAATGTAATATTTTCATGATTTAATATTTTCTATAGAAAATTTATAATTTTCATCTTTCAGTAGTTTTTATGTTTATTAGATTGATAAATTTTTTGGAACATTTATATATTTTCAATTACAATGTTATTTCCTTAATTTTTACATAGATTGTTTTGGTAATGTTAAGAATGTAACGTATAGACCTTACAATTATTAAAAATATTGAGATAATTTTTTTACTTTTAACATTTTTAATACAATTTTAAAGTTGTGTAAACCAAATTTTTGAGTTGTAAAAAAAAATTGTTGCTATAATTTAAAGAGGTTGTCTTGGAGTATGCTTTGAGCAAGAGAAGAAACATTAAGCAATATAGGTGGGATAAGACAAAAGTCTCATATGTGTGTGGCATTGGTGGGAAGTGTAAATGGCGGATTTATTGCTCCTATGATATTGAAAGTCAGAAATGGTTGTTGAAGACGAAGTACAGGTATCATAGCTGCACTCTGGATGGGAAATGCAAGCTGTTGAAAAGTCCGGTGATTGCAAGACTGTTTTTGGATAAGCTGAGACAGAAAGCAGATTTAATGCCTGAGGAGATTCAACAGATTATAAAGGAGAAGTGAAAAATTGTCAGTACACGGAATCAGTGCCAAAGAGGCAGACTTTTAGCTCTGAAATGGCTTGAGAAAGAGTATGAGGAGCAATTTGCTCATCTTCGAGGATACGCACAGGAGATCATGGTGACAAATCCGGGTTCCACGGCCATTGTAGACACATACAAAAACAAATCAGGGGAAGATGTTTTCAACGGTTTTTATGTCTGCTTTGGGGTTCTTCGGGACACTTGGAGAGGATATTGTAGGCCAATAATCGGACTTGATGGTACTTTCTTGAAGAGAGCTGTGAAAGGGGTGTTGCTAACTGCTGTTGGACATGATGCCAACAATCAAATCTACCCGATTGCTTGGGCCGTTGTTCAATCTGAGACAACTGATAGTTGGTTATGGTTTATTAAGAAAATAAAACATGACTTAGTTCTGCAAGATGGGAATAGGTTTGTCATCATTTCAGATAGATCAAAGGGTCTGAAAAGTGCCATGGAGTCAGAGTTACCGAATGCTGAGCATAGAAAGTGTGTGAAACACATTGTGGAAAATGTGAAGAAGAATCATGCCAAGAAAGACTTGCTGAAACCGAGGATATGGGATATTGCTCGGAGCTATACGAAGTCAGAATTTGACTACAATGTCAGGAAGTTACAAGCATATGATTTGGCCTTGTACAATGATGTTATGAAGGAGCTGCCGGAAACTTGGTCTCGACCTTTTTACCAGCTTGGAAGCTGCTGTGAAGACGTTGACAACAATGCAACAGAGTCCTTTAACTCCATTATCACAAAAGCTAGAGCTAAATCAATGGTCCCAATGCTTGAGATGATAAGGAGGCAAGCAATGGAACGCATCGCCAAAAGACACATTGAATCAATGAGGCATGAGGGGGTTTGTTCTAAGTATGTAGCTAAACTGCTTGCAGAGGAGAAGAAGATCGCAGATGAATGCGTGACGATACCTGCAATTCGTGGTGTCTTTGAGGTCTCTGTAGACAACGATGGACACAATGTCAACACAACGATAGACATTACGTTTCAACGTTTGTGGCTTTTGTTTTGTGACTTTTTCTTTGACTTTTTATTTTGTTGTTCTTTGACGTTATATTAGTTTCAACGTTCGTGATGTTATATCTCGTCGTAGTACTCCACTTTTCATTGTGAGATTCTGTTTTCACTGAGTTGTATTTGTATCACACATGGATTACAAGACAGTATGAGTCATTGTAACAAGTCAAATTCATATTTTAAACTCAAGCATAACCAAGCATAAAGAACATAATGTTCGTTCTCTCTCTCTTATCTCTTATCTATTCTCCTCTTCTCTCTCGCTCTCTCTTCTCTCTTCTCTCTGCTCTCATCTCGTCTTGGGGGGTCTCTCGCTCTCTCTCTCTATCTCTCTCTCTCTATATAGTCTCTACTCTCTCATTCTCTCGCTCTCTCTCTCTCTCTCTCTCTATATCTCTCTCTACTCTCTCTCTCCTCTCTCTCTCTCTCCTCTCTTCGCTCTCGCTCTCTCTATATCTATCTCTCTCTCTCGCTCCTCTCCTCTCTATCTCCTCTAGCTTCT